>JAHPZR010008643.1:0-25000 GCA_019787425.1 Platygyra sinensis | reverse complement strand
GGCGACCTGCATCGTGTTCGGTAACCATCATACCTGAATGAACGCTGTGTGATTGACAGATTTAGACTACGGATGACCGGGAAAACGTTCGATGCCAAATAATTATAATGTAGGTTTTAGAAATTGTGCAAGCGTCCAAACAATTTTAACTTGGGATGTGCATGTACGATTAAAACTATATCCGTTTACAGATTCTCTCACCTATTCCAATGTAAAGCAGGAAGTGAGCGAATAACAACCTTGTCTTCATGTTTCTTGTTAACGCTGAAACTAAGAATCCCTCTTATTATCTACACTACAAAGACCGATACGTTTTCTGAATTCAAATACAGGAAAACCAGAAAGAGACTTAAATTCAATATAGAAATCATACTATACATCTGGTTTACATATAGTTCTTGATGCCAGCTTTCGTTATTTATATTTGACAAATGATCGTTGCTCAAAACAGCCATTCATTTCAAATATGGGCCCTCTGCATAATATAAATGGCGTCTAATTTTGAAACATGATACTTAATGCGGCCTTAGCCTCGCACGCATGTTTCCAAAAAAATGAACCTTTCACATTTTCACATGAGAGGCTTAGTATGTATTTGTATTGTTATTCAAATGTAGGCCCCATTTAGCAAAGGATCTGTTTCACGGCGATGAGCACACAATGGCGATAATTAATGTACAGAGTTTTTCTTAAATTTTGTCACAAGTTGCGTCTTATCATGCTCTCATAATATGGCTCTGACCAGCGCATAAATTAGAGCGAATGGCAATGTAATAAAAGTTCTGTTTCTTTTTCATCTTTGTATGATCGAAAGGAATATTTATTTCAAGCGGATTAAATCTGGTTAAATTGGCTCTTATGTTTGTTTCAGCTCTCTCAGCTCGTTTTGCCTACTTTAATTTTTAAAACCGCCGTTAAGTGACAAGTAGTGGTCTGGTCTGGGGCCCGTTTCTCGAAAGCCCCGGAAACTTTTCGGGCCCGTGAAGCCATTTTTAGTTCACCTGAATCTAAAAACGGAGAACTGTATACGCCTGAAATGTCTTGTATGAAGGGAACTTCTTTTCATTTTAAGAATACGTGAATAAACCAGCTCTGTAATCATAAGGTTCGAGATTTCGCTACGGCTTTCCGGTGCGAAAACTTTTCGGGACCTTCGAGAAACAGGCCCCTGGTCCTTATTCGTAAATATTCACTACTTCCAGTGCTCACCCAATCAGAAACCATTATATGTTCGTTTTTCACGGAGGCAGTTTTACTGCTCTCTTAATTTAAACGTGGATTGTGGAGCTTTTCAGGTCCCCACCACTTAAAATGCTTTTAACTTGATGTAAATAATAAATAAATAAATAAATAAATGGCTATTTAGAAGTGATTGCATCGATTCTACTTCATGCGATGTCATCTTCACATGTTATGGACCATAAAGAAGACATATTTCGATGTGTTCTCTAGGGATTAGAAGCTGTCGGCCTCAACTTCTTCCCTCTGGTCTTCGAAGGTAAAAAACAAGTCCGGTTTGCATGGGGCTAATATGGTGCGTGGTTCGACGGCCTCTGTTCAGTGCAAATGCCAAGATTACCTTTATATAACAGTTACGACGGTCAATCAGGTATTCAGCCGGAAAAGTCAAACTTCCAGTTCAATTTTGTTATTTGCACATTTTTTCAAAAATTAAAACAAAACAAAAAAAAAAACAACAGAAAAAAAAAAAATGCTGAACATGACACATTTTTGTGTCCATGAGCACATGATCAAGTCAAACCATTTCAGAAGAGGAAAATGAAAACTGCGGCATGAAGTCATTCAAAATCTAACCTTTAGTTTTCACCAAAAAAAATAATAAGATACGAAACTGCGATTAAAAAATGCAACCCGAAACTAAAGTTTACTATAACGACGTAAATACGAGATGTTTGGTTTCTATAAAGTTCGTAACTTGCATATGTATGATCTAAATTAGTATAGGTGATCATACGGTTTCGAATTCAATTTGGAATTAATTTGCACGAATGAGCTCTTTGAAAAACTCACAAGTGCAAATTAATTTCAATTTGAACGAGAAAAACCATATGATTACTAATTAATAATACAAACATGAAAAAATTCGCGCGGAAAAAGTGTTGGAAGAGGTTTCTTGAAGCCATATTTTCGCATTCGAGAAAACTTTTTTTTCAGAGTTTCCGTACAAAATTGATCTTCATTGCCTTACATGATACGTATGGCCTACAAAATTTCTCATTGTCTTTCTGAAAATCATAATCCAGAATCGCGATGCGTAATTTGCACTGGTGTTACACTTGAACTGCAGTGCTCTCAATCAATCAGAATCGAGTAATTTTTTCATGTGTATTATAAGTCAGGTATTCCCCGAATTACCTCATTTAAACTAGAATTGTTATTTAAAAAAAAGAAAATATATATATTTTTTAATGTTTTTATTTATTTATTTATTTTTTTATCTATCCTTTGATCGTTTAACTTACAGGGTGTTATAGCAATCATTGATTTTGACAAAAAAAAAAAAAAAAAAAAATGCTGCAAGGCTCATTTCGCCAGATTGTACGAGGAGGGTTTGGTATAATTCATCAAGCTTATTTGGAAATAACGTGTAGCAGCATGGGTACTAGTCTAGTAAGCTTATGATTTCATTTGTCACCTAACTGTACATGTGACAGCTGCTTATTTTTCTCTCTCTCTATCTTCCTCTTGCAAGATATCTAGCCATTCTCGAGAAAATTTGCGCGGATTGCTGGTTGACCAAGAAGCAGAATGATTTAGCGATGAAACACAAACAATATACCACAAAAATAACAACAAAGAAAGATATGCAGCGGTTAAATTTGCAATTAGTGAACGTGCTTTTATTAACAGTGTTTTTTACTAAGCTCAGCAGAGCCATGTTACATTTCTGATAGAAAATAAAGGAAGTTATCCCAATTTGAGGGATTGTAATCACTGATAAAACCGATTTTGGGTTTATTACAGCGAGGAAAGGTTTACAATGTTTCTGTTAATATAGAGACGTTTTGTTTGGCGCATGTGTCAAGGTTAACTTGGTTAATTAGGCGTATAAACAAGTAAATGAATGATCTAAAAAGATACAATCAAAGAAACAGATCTAACTCCCGAGGTTTTGATTCTCTCGATAATTAAAGATGTAGAAATTAATTCTTCAAGAAATGTAAAATTATTTGTACATCATATTCATGTTCACCGCTAAAGTAATTGGTCACTGAAAAATTGAGATTGAGACAAATTAGGTCATTACTAAATGTCAAATGGTACAAAATGAGTTCCGACTTTTAACAACACTCGCACTCTTTTGAGAAGCTTTAATTTTGAGTTTGAACTTTGTCAAGTAGAAATATGGATGAGTAAGTGCAATAACTTAACAGAAACTTTAATATGCGCGCGGACATCATGTTTGATACGTTAATTTTTGCAAGGACCACAGTGTTAAAACCGAAGTACCGGATCCTCTCGCTGTAGAGGATCTTATCAGCTATAAGTTAAATTCTGTGATACCACAGATCGTAGTGACAATTTAAATTTATTCATCGTTCAACTCTTCTCTTTTATTACGAGAGACTGAAAAGTTCTATGTTTATCTCAAACTTTTGCACGTGTCATGTCAGAAAAATAGCCTCTCTTGCGGATGTCTTATTGCTATTATTTTGTTTTTAGTATATTGTAACATCTTTTTCTAAAATTGGAAGCAAAAAATAAAGAAGGGAATCGGATTAGAAATCCTTCCAAGAAGTACTAAGTACATGTATTTCCAAATGTATTTCTGTGACGTTTTAGCAGATTTGGACGTTAACGTATCGAGCAACGTCTTGCATCTCAGCAGGACGTAATTTTGATAGTCGATAAAAGTCGATCGTTGTCGATCAATTCGATACTAATCAATCGACAAATATCGGATGTCGATAAAAATCGATCACACAATTTTTTGTGATTATCGACTTTGATCGACTTTGATCGACTTTGATTGATTTCAATCGACAAGTCTCGGAAATACAAAAAAAAAAAGTTTATGGCGGGAGACAAGGCTGCAGTTGCTAAGCACAGTTTAATGAGGAAGGATCGGCTATGCCAAGACTTTATTTAACCGATTTTACATTGTTATTGGAACCTCAAATGTCACCACAGACGCAGAGAGAAACAGGGTATACAAACCCGGCGAATTTAGCCAAGGAGAGAGAAATGAACCGTAGCAGCGTCGTTTATTTGTGAAATCTTGGACTGATTAAGCAGATTATGTTAAACACTGATGAGAATAAATTGTCAATAACTTTGCTGGCTATGATTTTCTCGCATTCTAGTCGACGTCTCAGGGTCTCTCATCTTAAGTTTCCGACTCGCGGGCAGAAGAGGCCCTAGGAACTCTGCTGGTTTCGAGTTTATATGTTAGCTCAGCAGTCTCAGCAGAGCTCAGCTGACACTAATGGATCATTTCTCAAGGTAATTTAAACATTCGATTCTGTAATGAATGACAGACCCCTTGGTTGTTCAGCTTTTGATTGAACTTTATTGCCATACGGATTTACTCTGAAGCTGTTTATATTTTCGTGGCCGATTGAAAAATGTGTCCGCATTTTTGTCGATAAAATCGATAATCAGTTGAAAATCTTGTGATTATCGACTTTTATCGACAGATTAAACTTGTCGATTGACAATGTTCGACAAATATCGAGTATTATCGACTTATCGACTACGTTTTCGATGATCGACTTTGATCGACATGTTACGTCCTGATCTCAGAAACTTTCATCTATTTGTCTTGTCATATCTGAAGATTTCCGTAGTTATGTTTTCAATTACCCCAGACGCTTCGCTAACGCAAAATTAGTAACCTTTTGTTACTGGGCCCAGATCAAATTCACTCTAAAAACTAGGTTCATGTAATGAAGAAGCCATTTTGAGAAAGAAAGAATGCTGCATTATTACATGAATGGGCTCTTTGCACTATCAGGTCACATCGTACAAAATCACACGTGCTGGCCACCAAGTTGCACAATGGGACTTCCAAAACAATGCATCTCGTATCAATTACTTCGACGTCCCTTTGCCTCTTTTTTTTTTTCGTAGCGAAAAAGACTGGAGAAAGGTATCTTCCAAAGACTGCGTATGGCATTGTATGATGAATCCGACGCTACCTTGATTAAATCCGCTCGATAATTGAGACGAAAGGTAAGACATTCAACATTTCTAAAATACAGATGACCTTGTGGGAAGAAAAATTTCGGTTTATCATTTGAATCCTCGTACTAACTTTTGTTAAAGGCTTACCCTGTTTCGTCGAGCACTGAACGCAGAACTGAAATGTAAGAAAACTAGATTTATTGTACTGAAATATAATGTTAAAACGGTCATTAACACGGTTTTGATGAGTTTGAGAACGCCATTTTCCATACTTTTTTTTTTTTTTTTTTACAGAAAGTCAAAGAACTTAAGAAGATTACAAAAAGATGCAGATGTGTATTACTATAGTATAACAGGGATTATGGACGTATTTCCCTTCTGTTTGTAACTCATATTTGCTTGCGGTATTTTTCGAATGTACTTGGAAATAGATTAGTTTTCTTGTATAGCATTATGCAATGCAATAACGAAACAAAGTATACCAAATATGAGCTTTCGATCATAAAATGTCCCGCATTTCTTAACAGGATGATACGTATTGTACTAACTGATGATTAAGATAATAATCGGAGTTTATTAGTTGGATAATTAAAGTTGAAATTGGTACGTGCTTGGAATTAGGGATTCTGTTATCTATTTTATTAAAAAAAAACAAAAAAACAGTCGTCTCTAATTGATGAATATTTTGTGCAATCAAACAGAAAGTGAATTTCATCTTCAATATAGAGACCACAAACAGGACACCTGGATAGAAGACTGATCAAAAGAGTAGAAATAGATACCAACACTTTTTTTTTTGAACGGAGTAAAAAGAAGGACGAAGATAATGCATGTACTTGGAAATTGTTGCCCATCATCCTGATCTGTTGAAACAGACCATCTATAGGACAACAATACATTTCTCCTTTTTTTCAGAACGAAGAATGACCGTCACTATATGGGCCACCAAATTGAAATAACCAACCATGACAGAGATTACAGCGATGTTGACCTGCATGAGGCTGTCATGTTCCATTTTTTATGACGTCTTTAAAGGCTGTAGAAAGACCTAAAATGTGAGAAGATAACAAAAAGATGCAGATGTGTTTTACCTTTAGAGAAGGAAATACGGTCGTATTACCCTTCCATTAGTAACTCACGCGTGCTTGTGATACTTACAGAATTTACTTGAAACTAGAGTAGCTTCTTTTTTTTGTAAGATTCTGGAGAAAAATATATTTTCTTTTCTTCGTTGTTGTTGCTGTTGTGTTTAGTCTTGTAACTTCTAAATTAAAAAAAAAAACATATATATTTAAGTTACTTTAAAAGACACATTTTCTAGAAGAAAAGCCAGGGTTTATATTGTTAGCATAAGGAGACTAAAGCTGTGCAAATTAAAGTTTAGCAAGACACTTGGACAGAGGAAGACTTATCAAAAGAGTAGAAATAGACACCAAGAATTTTATTTAAACGGAGTAAAGAGAACGACGAAGACATGTACTCGGGAAATTGTGGCATGCCCAGCTTCCTGATCTGTTGAAACAGATCATCTGTAGCACAAGGAGAAATGTTTTCCTTTGCAGAGCGAAGAATGACCGTAACTACGTGGACCATTTAATTGAAATTTTGAACCATGACAGAGATTACAGCGATGCTGATTTTACATGGGATCGACTGCCATTTTACATCTTTTATGCCGTCTTGTAAAGCTGTAAAAAGACCAAAAATATGAGAAGATAGCAAAAAGGTGCAGATGTGCTTTACCTTTATAACAGGGAATATGATCATATTTTCCCAGCATTTGTATCTCCCGATACTTACAAAATTTTCTTGAAACTACATTTGTTCCTTTTTGTGTAAGATTATGATAGAAATCATGATATTTTAATTTGTCGTTGTTGTTGCTGTTGTCTTTTTCCTGCATCTACTATATTAAAAACTATATATATATATATATATATATATATATATATATATATATATATATATATATATATATATATATATATATATTAACCTTAGTTGTAAAGAGATATACCTTTTTGAACACGAGCCTGGGTTTACATACAGTTACTAAAGGCTGCGAAGCATAAACAGACTTAAGCTGTACAAATTAAAGTTTAGCAAGACACCTGGATAGAGGAAGACTGATCACTGAAGAGTAGATATAGATACCGTGGATGATGCCTACCAAAATTCGAAGGAATAACGCTGAACGCTGTCTGTTCAATGACTACAGGTCGCATGCAAGTGTCCAGCTCAGTGTTACTGATATGGCATCATTTACTCATTAAAAGAGAGGAGACATGTGTCGTCTTGCCTGACTATCACAATGTGGAACTTCACACACACATGCATGGCAAAAGATTATACTGAGGAATGTCGACCTCGATGAGATAGTCGAGATAGCCAGACGTTTACTACTATTTTATGTCACGGGGAAATGTTGGGGAAAGAAATATTTTAAACGCATGAAAAAAATTTAGAGAACAACCATTTTTATTTCTTTATTTGTTTACTTAATTATTGTGAAGAAAAATAAGCAGAACTTATTTTGATGACATTAATAACATGATTTACCTTTCAGGATTACCTCATGCATTCGTATAATATTTTTTTGTTTTTTTGAATTAATTACTATTAATTTGTTCTTCTATAAGCTTAAAATTGTATTATGGACTGTAAGGATTTAAATTTAATGCAGAAGCCAGGTCTTGTGGTGTTTTTCACTATATAGGTCCTGGTTCATAGACTTGTGAGGTCTTTATGGGAAGACAACTTGAAAACCAGATTGAAATATTGTATATGCATATGCATATGGTATATAATCTAAGAAATATTGCATCATCAGCATGCCAATTCTGCATTATCAATGGGTTCATTGTCTGTGTTATAAGACAAAGCCAGGGTTCTTTTTCTGGTGAGATGTAGTTCCCAAATCTTGTGTTCACTGAGAGGAAAAAAAGAAAACGGAGACAAACCTCCAAACCTCCATATTTTTGACCTGTTTAAAACGACCATCAGTTGTTAAAGGCTAGGTAGTGCGCATAACAATCTCTCACAATTTCTTTGTCTTCGTAATTATATCTCGGCCAGTAGTCGCGAAATGTGTCATAATCAGTGTTACGTGAATGTTTTGAACAAATTTAATTTTCAAAACACCCTGAGGATAAAAGTCGTTGCTTGGATACCACAGTGGTTGTTGATGAAAGTGTGTCGTCTCTAGAGAAAAATAACAAGAAAAATTGGATAGAAAGACCGCATACACATGTGAGCCTAGAGAATGTGAGAAACATGAGCCCTGTATCATAATGTTCTTCATCTGTATTTTTAAGGAGCTTTTATATAAGCCTTCTCTAAAATGGCTACTCTTACAGTAGTTTGATATTGGGATGGAATGGTGAAATTCTGATTGTGAGGTCCTTTCCGGGGAAACACAGAACCTCATGTAGGATCATGCCAGAAAAATCAACATTTTTTTTTAAAAGCTAAGCGTCAAAACATTTTTTTTTTTTTTAACAGAAGTTAGGCTGTTTTGAGGTTCTGTAACTACAGTCTTTAATTGGAGAGACGGGTAAACAGAACAAAGAATGAAGATACATCGATGCTACACTGCAAAAATGGGTACCCGGTCCAACATCACTGAAACAGTATCATTTTCTCTAATGCAATCCTTGCTGCTATGCTAAATTCAGTTTTGCCTGATTAATCGTCTTTTCGAACAGGGACTAGGTCTGATAGTGATTATGATACTAGACTATCTAATTTAAAATTGTTGTCATTATCTGATAGGAGGGTCATTAGAGATGTAACATTTTTGTTCAGTGTAATTAATGGCCATTATGCTATAGACATTTCCAACAAGCTCATATTTTATTTGTAAGTACAGAAGCACGGGTTATAATTTGATGATAAATGACACACAGCACCTTGTCCCAGTCTTAAGCAGAACTGACGGTCTTAAATAAGGATAACTAGAACATCTATGTTTATACTTCTATACAATTTTGGTATATTTTAATTAGAGGGGGCATCGTTGTATGGTCCATCAACGATTGTGGTTGTCTCCTTCTCCACAATTTATCTTCTACAGTTTCTATTAATTTTAGTGTAATTTATTATTTGTTTGTATTCTATTGAAGTTAATCTGTAATAAGTAAATTTAAATGGAGCAAAAAGAAAGACTTGGAAATTTTTGCCTAGCATCCTGATCTGTTGAAACAGACCATCAGTAGCACAAGGAGGTACTTTTCATTTGCAGAACGAAGAGTGACCGTCACTATGTGGGTCACCAAATTGACATTTTGAACCATGACAGAGATTACAGCAATGTTCATCTGCATGAGACCGACCGCCACTTTCCTTTTTCTATGCCCTCTTGTAAGGCTGTAGAAAGACCAATAAAATATTGGAAGATAAGAAAAAAGATGCAGATGCGTTTTACCTCTCTAAAAGGGAATATGGTGATATTTCCCTTCCATTTTTAACTCACATTAGTTTACAATACTTACAGAATTTACTTGAAACTAGATTAGTTTCTTTTGTATGTGTATAATAGTATGCAAATAAAGATCTTTTAATTTCTCGTTGTGGTTACTGTTGTGTTTATTCCTTCGCCTACTTTATTAAAATATACATATTTTTAAGCTTAGTTGTAAAGAGGTATATATATTATATATTTTGATTTTGGAAGACGAGGCACGGTTTATATAGTCAGTAAAGGCTTCGAAGCATGAAGAGACAAGCTGTACGAGTTAAAGTTTAGCAAGGCACCTGAATATAGAGAAAGACCGATCAAAAGAGTAGAAATAGATACCATAGATGGCACCTACTAAATATAAATTGTGAAGGAATAGCGCTGAACGCTGTCTGTTGAATGACTACACGTTGCATTAAAGTGCCCAGTCCAGTGATACGGCATCATTTACTCATTAAATTAAAAGAGAAAGGAAACATGTCGTTTTGCTCGATTATCACAATGTGCAACTCTACACTGAGATTCCGAGTCATGACAAAAAAATTATAGCAATTAGATAAAGAGCTCGTATGAAAGGCCAGAGCCTAGCTCTGAGAGAAACTAGCCCAGTATCCCTTGCCGTGCAGTGGAAAATTAAAACCAGATGTAGGATCGGGATTGTGTAATCAGTTTTTTTTCTTATAAAATTAAGATTTTGTTTGTTTGTTTGTTTGTTTGTTTTTTTCTTAAAAACCTCTTTAGTCAAAGGAAAGTTTTTATTTTGCTAAAAGTTGAGTTCTTTTAAGGTTCTACAAAATATAGCCCGTGAAGGGAGAGACGTGTAATGAGAATGGTGGGTAGTTAGAGACAAACCTGAAAATGTGTAATATGCATATAAATCCATTCCAACGTCACACCAACATCGTGGCATTTTTTTCTATGAAATCACCTATAGTCATCCCATCACCATAACCTTCCATAGTGTTAATTATTCACAACATCTCGTATTAACTGGGTCAGGAAGTTAACAAGGACGAAAACACCACAGTACATTTACTTGAAAATTGTTGCCCAGCATTTTGCTCTGTTGAAATAGGCGGTCTGTAGTCGAAGGTGATGAAATTTAAATATTTGTTCATTTGCTGAGTGAGATGAATGCATGGATGACCTTCATTTAAACAAGAGAAGCGACATCAAATGACTTACTGCACTGTCACTGTGTGGAACATCACAATGAGATTGTAAACCAGGAAACAGATTACAGTAAATAATGATCTGAAAGTTACCCCGACTTTTTCAATTTTCTATGCCGTCGGGTAGGGCTGATAAAAACCTTTAAAACCGAGAGGTCAACTCAAAAGGAAAGAAGTACTTTAACCTCGAAGTTGCCTGCGATACTTCGAACTTATTACAAATACGTACGTTTTTAGCTTAGGATTAAAAGAAAGAACTTTTATTTAGTTTTCACCTCAGTAGTCAACATATATAGCTTTGTTGAAGAAGGCAGATTTTTTTAACTATTGCAGAAGCTATGAGATTTGAGCATAATTTAAGCAGTACGAAATTATGACCAAAAGAGTGGTAATACTTTGGATGAAAAAATCACAGAAATGTGAGAGAGTAACGCATAAGGAAGTCGCATGAAAGTGTCCAGTCTGCGCTCGCTAATATGGTACCATTTGTAAGTTCCTTTAAAGCATATCATCTTGCCTGGGCATCACAACGTAGACTTTCGCACTGCCATGACATAAGATTATAGCAATTTCGGCCTGGATACTTTTGACTGGAATTAGAGTATATCTGTAATTTGCATGGTGATTTCCTTTTTCTATGTAAATTATTCTTTATCATTATTATCATTTTTTTTTTTTTTAAGTATAAGCTTAAAATTATAAGATAGGCATATTAACGTTAGTTGTAGGCAGGTGTAATATACCTGCATAAGTATTTAACTTTGGTACATGTGCAGAAGCCGGGTTTTGTGAAGGTCTCATCACTTAGTCCGGCCTGAATGAGGTCTGACTTATGTAACATTATGGGAAGACACCTTGAAAACCGGATTGAATCCTGTATATGCATATAGGTGAAAAATATTCTAAAGGCCAAACCAAAATAGAACCCGGATTCTATTTTTTTTTTTTTCTAGTAAGACACAAATCCCATATCTCATGCTCCCTCGGACTGAAAAGGAAAAAAAAACCATTGACTTCAAAATTGTTGTCTAGCAATTAGATCCGATGACAAAGACCATCTGTAGACGAGGGAGATGGAGTCGTGCTATTCATTCCTTTGCTAATACACGGCGTCAACATATACTGTAATGTCACTGTGTAGAACACCACATTGAGATTGTGAACCAGGAAAGGGATTACCGTCGATATTGAGCTCCACGAGCCCGTCATTTTCCAAACATCTTTCCCGTCGGGAAAGGTCGTAAAAAAGCCTTTCAAAAAGCTCTGTGGAAAACAACAGAAAAGAAAGAAGTGTTTCGCCTTTATAATAGAGAATACGAGCGTATTTTCCTTGCATTTTTAACTCGCAGTTGCTTGCGATACGAAGAGAACTTACTAGAAACAGTTAAACTTTGTTAGGTTAATAGAAAAAAATAATAATAACACATTTAATTTGTTTTAAATCAGTTGTAAACATAATAAATTTTGTTGAAGAAGGCAGGTTTTGTTGCAATAATATTGTAAAAACCTTGAGAAGTAAGCAGAGTTTAACCTGTACGGAATTATGACCAAAAGGGTAGTAGTATAGGAAGGGTAGTAAAAACTTGAATACGGTGGATGATGAAATCGAGTAAATGTACGGAAGGGTGATACTAACGCTGCCACTTGAATGACGATTAAGAGGGCGCGCGCGTAGAAGCGGCCAGCTCAGGCCGGGCTCGTTGATATGGCACCATTCGTTTTTTTTTAAAGAGCATGCATAGAAACATGTCACCGTGTCTGACTTTCACGATGTGGATCTCCCCACTGAGATTTTAAGCCACGACAGAAGATAATAACAGGATGAGGAAGGGTTTTCCACTACTTCATGTCACAAAGTAAAGCGGCTACAGCGGCTACAGCGCTCAAACTCTGAAACATGACCTCTAGAAAATGAAACACCTATCTCAAAGCGACGCTCTTTCCAAAAGCAACTCAACAGAGATAAAGTAAGTAAAGTAAGAAAAAGCTTCATTAATGTGTCAGTGTATTTAGTTTTCACAACTAATTGGAGACACAAAAATTAAAAATTGTCACAAACTTAGAAGCAATAATAATAATAATGTATGTACAATTAAGATATGTAGCATGTGTAAATTATATAATAAAACAATTGGTATATAAAAATTAGTTTCTAAGAATTACAAAGATTACAGCAGCTATTATTGTTGTTTAAGAGAGACGTAAGGTCTTTTTTCCTAATGTTCTTTTTAAAAGATACAATATTCGAGGAGCCTTTCAATTTATTATCTAGTTTCGACTACATATGGGGTCCTTGACATCTAAGAGAGTGCTTTCCATAGTTAATAGTGTTAAAAGTCGGAATATCAAAATCACTGTTTCTTAGTGAATAACTAGTGCTTTTCCGCTTAAATAGTTCGTTAACAATACTCGGTGCAAGGCCATGTTTTACTTTGTACATTAATATAGCGATGTCTTGTAGTCTACGATTTAGCAGTGAAGGTAGCTCTGCGCGAACCAGAAGGCTTTCGTATGATTGATGAGATGGGATGAGCAGGATTTCTTTAGTACTAACATACCATCCTTTGAACACTCGAGTACAATGAATCCTGCTTGGCAATTTCAAAGTTATTGCAGGTGACCCAGCAACAAGCCTTATCTTTCCTCGACCACCAATAGTTGCGTTTCGACGTGATGACAACTTGCAAACATCACTAGTTCACACGGCAGAAAAGCAGGCTGCAACATGCGCAGGTACCCATCCGTGTCAACACCCACATTGTTGTACTTTTGGCCATATTTCCAGCGAAGCAGATCTTCTGGGACCAAAGGATTGCTTAACCATCCAAGACTCCTTTACTTGTTTGTCCTCTGGTCTGACTTACTGCATCTCCTGCCTTCGCTGCCCTGCCATTTACATCGGCGAGACTGGGCGCACTCTGAGGGAACGTTTTGGTGAACACCTCCCGTCGCAGAAAATTTCAGTTCTAACGGACATACTGCTGCGGGCGCCCTGGTCCGCGGGATCAAACTCTGCGATGGGAACAAACAGAGGAAGAGGCAGGAGATGCGTCTCATCTTTCGTCTCGGAACATGTCTGCCGCGCGGCCTCAAGCTGATTTTCAGTTCATTTGAAGTTCTTTGGCACTTCTAACAACATTTTTAACCTTTATTTTTTATTGCAGTAACAAGTGCCACGCAGTATACGAAGTTTTTAACTTCTTTCATTGCATTAGAAACTGAAAGATGCTTATTTATTTTTATTTATTTTTTGTCTTAAATTAAATTAGAAGAACTCATTTTGATGACATATACATTTTTAACATAATTCATCTTTGGATGAAGCTACCTTACTATTATATTGTTTTGTTTATAATTAAGTTAAAAATATTAAATTGGCAATCTTAACTTTATTTGTAAACAGGTATTATATACCTGTGGAAGCCCTTCCCATTTTGTAATAACTATTTTAACAAACCCAAAGTTTGAGTTTTTTTTGAGTCTTGTTTCTTTCCTTGCTCTGGGTGGCTGGGTGGTAGAGAATTTAAATAAGTTCTGTCTTTAAAAAAAAATGTGCACCGGCGATGTCATTTACATTATAGCATCTTTATTATTATTCCCATCCTTTCTGCTTTGTTTTATTTAAATTATTCATCGTTTGTTGGAAGAGAAGGCTGGCCAGGGTGTGTTTTTCATGATAGCCATGCGAGAAAGTTGCAACATGTTACACAGAGTAAGCAAAGACGAAGACAATAAAAGCAAGTATATCAAAATTGTGCCCAGCATTCGAATGCGTTGAAGAATATTGTCGGTTCTTGAAAGTGTTGGAATTTTAATTTTTGGTCTTTCATTGAACGGAGAACGACACAGACATGCTGGACAGTAAGTTTGTGGAGCACCACATTGATATTTTGAACCAAGACAGAGACTATACAGTATTGTTATAGCACACAAGACTTTTCTTCCAAGGCTGATGTCCTACTAAAAAGCAGGAAGACAGCAAGAAAAGTGATTCCCCGTTATAAAAGGAAATATGATAAATATTCCTTAAATTTTCAACTTACAATTCTAACCAGCATCTGAGTCATAACTCAACAAAGAAGACACATGCTTTCAAATTAAGGCCAAAATGGATAAACAATGCGCATTATAAGAAAAGATAGTTGTGTTTGGTCTGCTCATTCGTGTTAAAGAGAGATCAAATAATATGAGAATCATGAGAAAAAAATGGCGTGACTTTCAGTTGTAGAGGAATCGGGCAAAACAGGTAAAACTATACCCATTTGGGAAATTATCGATGAAATACTTTCAATTACCAATGGTTAGGTGTTTTTACTTGGAATGCCATGGGCACTTGAAAGGATGTCAAAGGTATACGGCAAGATTGCACTTGAAATGTTGCACTAAAAGTGAGGTAACTGTCTTCAAGGACTGTTGTCACAACATTCAATGCAGTAGCATTGTTTAGGGACGAGCCAGGTTATGCCGTCAGACCGCAATTAATTGAAAAGTAGAAATTTCTTTCACCAAGACCTGAAGTATTTACATGTTTTCATTTATTATATTTTTTGCCAAGAACCATATTAAAACTCTGACTACGTAATTAACAATTAGTTTTGTTTCTTATTTTGTTTCCATTTTATTGTTTCTCATGCGCATTATTTAGTCTGTTTTTAAACTTTGTATACCACTATTGTGTAAATATTTCTGTTATAAATACCCCATGAAAATTTAACTTTTTTTACTTTGAATAATTGCCTTAGCAAGTTCAATTTTAAATCTGCAGGTAGCGCACACACAGAGTTGTTGTAACCCAGCTGTAAAAATAAACTTATTTCTCTCTGTCAGGTGCGCTCTTGTTCCAGCTTGTGACGTGACACAAATCAGCTCTTTCCTCTCTGTAACAGTTATATTCAGTAATTTTCAGAAAATCCAAAATCCCTGTTTTCCGTGGATTCCTTCTTGTTCTCCATCGACTTGGTGGTAGACAACTTGATGAAGTCTTTTCGATTATATGGTACAGTGAATTGACGATGTTGTCTATCGTTTCAGAAAAAAAAAATGTTGTAATTCGCATCTTTATTGCTATGCCGGTTATTTTTAAATGATCCGGCGTTATTTCTATGAGATAACGGGCCTTTTTCGGAACTCGTTCCGTTAGGATGCACCTCCCACATCTGGAGTTCTTTGAGGTTAAAAAAGGCGAATACATGTTGTTGTCCATTCAGCATTCTCGTCTATCAAAGAAAGGATCCCCGGTGGTCAAGAGAGCCACATGGAACAACCTTTAGCATAAGAAAAACCATACTGTCATTGTGCAAATAAACCAATCAGAGGTTATTTTTCTCTTCTAGTTAGCTGATGAGCAAAGGTCCTTTTGTAAATATGTTTTCGCGTACAAAAGATGCGAATTTTGTCATGTTGTTTACATTTTATAGTTGACAAACAATTTATCTGTCGATACGTCTTCCGAAAATTAAGTTTGTTTTAAAGTCTTACCTGGCCTGTTGGTTTCGCCGTTGGAAAGTCTTTTATCACCTGCCACTTGCAGCACGGCGCACTTTATCGGTGGATTTTTCCACCGGTGACGTCAATACACAGTAACCAGTAAACAAACAAGTACTGACTTGACGTCATGACGTACGTCGTGACGTCGAGCGTTATCAAACACTACAGAGCGTGAACCCTGCGGAGTTAAAGTACTATAAAAATATTTTTCATATATCTTTTGTTCTCGGATATGCTTAAGGATATGAATTTATGTGGAAGCAATTGAATATGGTCTACCCAACTTGATTTCAAGTCGTAAAAGGAAGAACGGTGAAAAGCGGTGAGATGCTATTAGGGAGCTTAAGCAAGAGGACTTTTCAGGCGACGCCGTGGTGAAATGCGAGAAGGCCCGGGACTCACGTCGTCGTTCTCGAGCCAAATTTAGTTTGTTAAGCACTGGTGCTACACGACTCGGCGTCCTCCATTCTCAGATCCTAGCCTATTTGATCCCTTTGAGTCTGTTATGGCACGTTTGAAAGAGTTTTGTCAGATTCTTCTCTTACTACGATGCCAGTCTTACTTCTGATGAAGATTATATAATCTTGTACAAGTTGTTATCTTCACAAATCCAGATTTTGCTCACGAAAGCATTTGTTTCGACTTGGATGAAATGAACGACGATGAATGCAAGGCCAAATTTGGAGTAAGAAAATGCCACACGTGTGAAACATCCTTTATTTGTCACAGAAATAGAATTTAACTTTCGATTTGAGTGATTTGGGCCCAACGGGTTTGGTTGCACTTGCGTCTGCATGGCTCAGTGGTCATTTCAACCTGATCAATCAAAGCAATTAAGCTTAAGCTATCCAAAAATATAAGTGGAGCATCGATTGAAATCGATCAACCAGAAGAGGAAGGAGAACAAACGATAAGATCGTTAAGATCCGCTTAAATCGCTCACGACTTTCACTACGCCGCCATCGCCGCCGGCAGCACAACGTCGGCAGTCCTGGGTATGTCATGCGCAATAGACCTCGTCCCAGTCTCAACCGCTCAAATGACGGCGGCGTCGCCTTCAGTTAATAGTCCTCGTGCTTAAGCTCTCTATTTACCCGTCCAATACGTGTTTGTTTACTTACGAGCACGATCTGAGCTCCTGCGTGATCCGGATCGTTTGAGAGAATTACGTTTAGACCGATCGAAGAAGAAAAGAGCTGTTCCTGCAGTTTGTGCAATTATTGGAACAGCGATTCCTTTTGTCAATATTGCATTTGCTGCCCACATACTGCACTGTCTGTTAATTTGGCTTGCATGTAGGGAACTATACCCGTAAAGGTTTTGATGGATTCATTTTCCGGTTTCGCGACGATCGCGCGCGGAGCTCATAAAAAGTGGAAATTGTCAATCATATTTTTCTTGCCAAAACTGTGTGTTCAGATTCACACCCCTACAAGCGAAACAAGTCCATCCCTCTTCGCTTGCGCTCGCCCTCTTGACTTAAGCATGTAGTGATTGCTATGATTGACATTACTCCGTATAAGGACTTAATCACATTTAATCAGATATAGAAAACAGGGAAGCAGAAGCAATCAGGCAATGTGAGATGAAGGTTATAAGGCCCTAGAAGAATAAATATTAATCACAACGTACAGTCTCAGTATATTACATTGGCGACGAGGATGGCCACAGGCCTTGATTTCTCGGGAATCAGCCGTTTTGACCCTCACGCAGACGCCTCCTCTCTAAGTCAACGATGGAACGTGTGGATCAAGCGATTTCAACGATTTATCGTAGCAATGATCATCAAAGACCCTAGCTACCCGCAGGCGAGCACTTCTCTTATATCTAGCTGGCCCAGAAGTGAAGCCCATTTTTGATAACCTTCCCGACACAGGCGAAAGTAAGGACTTTGAAAAAGCCATCGAGAAGCTGGCTGAGTACTTTTGACCAAAAAAGCACATCATGTATGAAACACACGTTTTTCGGCAGGCGCAACAACCAGAAGATGAGACGTTTGATCAGTTTCACATGCGTCTACGTGAACTTGCACGGTTGCGAATTCGGTGGCATCGACAAGGAAATCAAAATCCAGCTAGTGGAGAAATGCATGTCCACTAGAGTTCGACGCAATTAAAAGCACTCCGAGGGGAAATCTCTCTTGAAGATTTATCTAAATATGGTCACACGATGGTAACGTCCGATCGGCAAATGGCGCAATTCGAAAGCCTTCAACAATCTGGTAGTCAAGTTAACAATCTGGATGCACCGAAGAGTTGCTTTTTTTTGTGGTGGTGATTTTCCCCACCCACAAGGAAGAGTGTGTATTCCCCACCCTCAAGGAAATCATGTGGTCATTTTGGAAAACTGGGTCATTTCGCGCAAGTCTGCAAAATTAAATCTGGTGCGTCACGAAATCTTCTAAAGTCTCGAACGCCACGGCAGACTACAAATTCTGAAGGTACTCGCTACAAGTCACGAATTCTGTCAACACAGTGGATGCCCCTAATTCCAGTGTTCAATCAAGTATATCGTTTAGTGACAGTGGTGACAATGAATTCGTCTTTACTGTAGAGGGGACAACAACAACATCGATCACCCAAGAAACAGCCAATTGCCAAGATCGCAATAGCAGGTGTTGCAGTACGCATTTTGGTGGATTCTGGGGGATCGGTGAACATGCTGGACCCTGCAGCGTATGAAGCTATTCTGAAAAAGAAACAGATTCCCTTGGTACTGACCAAGACCCGCATACATTCTTTTGGCGCTCCGAAACCGCTGCGTTTGCGAGGAAAATTTCAAGCGGCAGTGGAGTCGGCGAACAAAGTCACTCTCGCTACGTTTTACGTTAGGTACCGATCAACCAACTGGTTCTTTATTCAAGTCGCTCGCACTCACCCTCGCGACTTCGTCACTTGAAGATTTCCTTCTAGCTTCATTTGAGGGAGATAAAGAAGTCAAGGATTGAGAAAAGATCGACTTAAAGTAAGTCTACGATAAACTTTGTTTGAACGCCTCAATACTGGTGACGATTATGACACTTTGCGGAATAAATTTGAGGCGAATCTGCGTTGTTTGCTAGTAAGTATAAGCAAAAAAGAAAAAAAAAAAAAAAAGGAGTTCAGTCTTTCTCTGCAACACTTACCATGATGGTAGACGCAAAGTAAGATTGCAGCTCTTGTGGCTCTTGATCTGCTCTCATCCCAATCACCAAGATGAATGTATGAGACCTTAGGGCGGAGATGACTGCTTTTAACCTGAATGTCATCACGTATAATTGAGTTACCAATGGAGAACAGATAAAGGGAAAAGACAAAATAAAACTTTTTCCTGTGCAACACTTACCATGATGGTAGACGCAAAATAAGATTTCACCCTCATACGGCTTGCGTTGCTTTCGATCTGCTCTCTTCCAAATCATCAGGATAAATGCGACCTCAGCGAGGAGAGTGCTACATAGAGCTACAATGTCATCATACGCGAAATCCACTTGAACGAAGTATCAGCCAGAAATTCTTTGTAACTAAGCTGACAGAATATGCATCATACCTGGGTGAAAAACAAGCCATTTATTTGTCATAGTTTACATGAGAATCACTGTTTCTACAGAATTATCTCCGTATCATATTATTTATTTGTTCATCTGAAATGCACAAAACAGAACACTCGCACTGATGGTCCGTGCGCTCCCGGCCTGGGCGATACAGTACGGACCTCCTCCCAGCTCATAAGAGGTATGATATTTGTTTATCATTAAAATTAATTTTATCCCAGCCATGACTAAGAGAACGTATATGATCTTGGTAAACTTCAGGCAAATCGGAGATATAGATATTCTCCACCAAGAGAAGTAATATGCACGTCTGTAATATAGCTCTGAGGTATCAATAAGATAGAACGATCATGCACGAGGCGATCACCATAAGTTGTTGGTCATAAATGATAGTCAGTAGCTCAAACTCAAATTAAGCAAGGCTTCATGACATAATCCAGGGTTTCAGAAAATTCCTTCGGTTTGTTTCTTAAATACCCGCCACTCGCTCGGCCGCTTCGCGGCCCAAAATCGCGAAGAACTCTTCGCTTGCATAATTAGCTATTTTACCCTGAAACTAGACTTTCTGAAAAGTCGCTCGATCGGCCGCATTGCGGCCCGACATATTCCACCCTGAAATTTATGTGGTCGACTTGTGGCAAGTCTACCTTGAAACTCATAAGGTCGAATTGTGGTAAGTCTAGACTTATTCATATGTATTTTTTTTTTTTTTTTTCTGCTCAACACAGCATATATCTGCTCATACATATATCTGCTCATTAATACTCTCTAGAGTTTCCTTTATATGCACGCGACATGGTTGCCTTAATTATGCGAGATTCGCTGGTGCTCAATCAGGTGTAAGTAATAATTTAGGTGCCGCCCCACAATACCAACTGAATGGAAATTCAGACAATCTTTTGTTGTTTATGCACGTGCACGGATTAGAAAATTCCGTGTGGTTTGAGCCTAGACTAACTACATGACATGGAAAGCGACGAAAACAGCTCGAAATAACCACAGATAGTATTATGCAACTATCGTATTTTAGCAGCCCGATTTAGCCCAGCGTCACCATATATTATACCACTACTAATCATGGTGAAACATGCTGTAGTTTATTCCACTATTATTCCTCATCGGTTTCTTGCTTAGCAAGGTAATTGACACTTGATGTCCTTAGCAATGTTCCCCATGGATCATCAGTGCATATTCTTTTACCCTTGAATGGGTTTGGTGGTCTAATAGTGATTCAGTATTTTTACTGCACAAACCCTATCCATGGCAACACCGTTGGGGTCGGGAATGAGAGAACAAGCAATGCTTATCAACAAAAATAGTTTCGCAGTGATATTGATTTGGTACTACAACTAATTATAAAAAAGCGGCACAATTGTTAAAGACACGGTTAGCGACCATTGATTACCTTACTTTACATACATTTCCCAAAATAATTTTACCACATTGCTTATAAATATGACTTCTTTTCTTTGTCTTTATATAGTACCGGCCGTTTACAAACCGCAGCAGGGGAGTGAACCTCAGTTTCGGTTAACATTTCATCGGAGTATTTGAAATTTGAATTCGTGACGTCCGATGTCAACAAAAGTGAAATATATTTTAGTGTTTGGGAGGGAAATTGCCCAATTCAAGCTTCACTCTGATACTTGATTCTCACGGACTTCCTATCTGCAATATTACCTCTCGGCCACCTTTTAACGGGGAACTGCGTCCCAAATATCCCACCGGACCATGGGCATGATCCATGAAGTCTACAAACTTCCAAGTCGCACGTTATCTTAATTGGCCTACAGAGAAATACGCAGTTTATAGCATGCACCAACTATTTAACTTAGTTACTGAGATCAGGATGGCTATTACTCCTGAGAAAGACTAGTTTAGAATTCTAAAGTAGAAATAAGAACCATGCGGTTCCTATTACTTAGTTCGTTTTATCATGATGCGCAATTAAACTCTACAAACCTTAATGTAACGGCGTTTCTTGGTCGGCGAAGCACACTTCACGTTTGGCCGTCAAACACATGGTCGAGCGTAAGATGCCGCCCTCGCAACAGACTCTAAAGTGAAGACATTTGAGTCGTGAAATGCCAGAAGTTAGATTATTGAAGATGAAAAACAATATAAGTTATGTAACTTTTATTACAGGTTAAATTATATAACCCTTTTCGGGTTGTTTTCATATTTCGTCATCCATAGAACTGCTTGGATTTTGTACCCAATTAGTCACGCACATGTTTGACTCCTTACAAATAGAATAAGTATTTTATTATTATTATTATTATTATTATTATTATTATTATTATTATTATTATTATTATTATTATTATTATTATTATTATCATCATCATCATCATTACGTATCTACGAGGCGGGGAGTGACTTATCAGTTAGTTTCTCACGGTTTTGGACTTATCATTACTTTTCCTGCGCTTTTAGTAACAGTGTCTCCGTCAAAGGGTGTCAGTCTGACTTCTAACGATTTGAACTGTGAGCTTTTGTTTTAACTCTTTATGGAACGAACACAAAACAAAAAAAAAAGACATCTAGATTTTCTAATTTTAGCTTCCCAGCACAGAAATAACTGGATGCATTGTTTGATAACACATCCAGGATAAGGGAGGTAGCTTTAGGCAAAGCGGTTGTGCTTTTAGAGATCATAATTATTTCTTGAATCTCAATATCCAAAAGCAGAATGTTAACAGAGGATTTTGTTTATAGGTATCATTGTTCATTTAAAGCACTTTTTTTTTCCTTTAAAAGTCTTTATTTTGTCTTGTCATAACCTCTTCCTGATCTTCTCTCTGATGTTTAAGCTGCACAAGAGTCGTTTGATGGCATTGCTTTTCAACGGGAATTTAATTAGCTGTCGCGGTAACTTGAAATGTTTTTTACTATTCAGCTATATTGTGGGCGTCACTGTCGCTTGACCAAGGGGAAAAAAAAAACAAACTTTCCATCACGAAAGGTTTAAATAGGTCCTGTTTGCAAGAAATGGAGTCAAATAAGTCATAAATTATGTAATTCCTCACGTACTAGAATCAAATATATGTTTTCTTGGTCTTGTTAATATAAGAGAGTCAATATGAGGCCTGGGGCGACGCAGAAGCGTCTCAAGTACCTCATGGATTCCCCTGACATCTGCTTGACCTGTGAAACACCACCAGTCTGAACCCTCTGACTTACAAGCTAACGTATAACTCATACCCATATACTGCCATGCGGGATAAAGATAGTGCTAAATCATTGCTCAGCCAAAAAAAAATACACCCATTTGAACTATGTATATGTTGTATTGAAGTGTCAGGAACAAGATACATAAAGACCAGGTAATGCGTGAGCAGGCAGCAAAATTACTTTACTGATCGAGGCATACACACAAAAAACAAATGTTGAAAACGATACTAATTTTGGTCAGTCACTTCGTAGGGTTCATCAAAAAGCAATTAATCTAAATTAGAGGTCAAGCTAGTCGGTTCATCTCTTACTTAGAAAACGGATTTCAAAACTTAAGCTTAATTAAGGTATTAGTCAACCTTAACATCCATTCATTCCCTTTCTAAATAGACTTCGTTTATGCATCGAGATGTTTGCAATAATTATGCCAGTTTCCCCAGTGCTCAATCAGGTGTAATTAATAATTAGGCGTGCCGCCTCCACAATACCGATAAACTTTTGTCATTTCAGCACGTGCACTGATTCAGGATAGACTAAATAGTAAGGCGACGAAAACGGGCCAAAAATAATAATAATAAATAGTGTCGTGTAACTGTCGTATTTTAGTGGCCTTATTTAGCTCAGCGTCAGCATGGACCTTTTTTACAGGCACAGTGAAACATGCTGTTTAGTCTCCTTTTAATTTATACCGCATCTATTTTTTTTTCTTGCTTAGCTAGACAATTGCCACGCCATATCCTTAACAATGTTCAAAATGGCTCGTACCAAGTTACCCTTGAATGAATTTGGTGTTGATATTAATTATTTTTACTTAAAGAACCCTACGGATGGATATACCGTTGATATAGGGAATGAGAGAACAGACTCTAAGCTATCAACAAAGTAGTTTTGCAGTGAAATGGGATACGATAGATTTTTGTAGGCAAAGCGGTTGTAGTTTTAGAGGTTACACGTTGTCCGGTCTAGAATAATCTGGTTTTTAGCAACTTGCATTTTAATATTCACAACCACAATGCCACAATGAATGTTGTTTATAATCTGATAAAAATCTTATGTTTTTTACTAAATTCACTTAAAGGTATTATTGTCCATCTTTAAAAGCACCTTTTTTCGTTTGAGGTTTCAATATGTCGCGTTTTACGTCTTCCTGTTCTTTCATCTCTCTGCACAAGAGTCCACTGTTTGATGGTATTGTATTTACTAATTAAACGGGAACTTAATCAGCTGTCGTAGTAACTTGAAATGTTTTGACTATTCAGCTATATTAAAAATGGGCGTCACTGTCGCTTGAACCGCTCACCAGAAAAAAACAAACTCTTCATCACGCAAGGTTTAAATAGGTGCTGTTCGAAAGAGATGAGTGCTAAATTATGTAAACTAGAATCAACTATAAATGTAGTTTCTGTTCGTATTAAAAGAGAGTCAATCTGAGAACAATGAAGACAAATCACATCTACCTCAGAGACCAGGTCTCTTGGATTTCCCTGTCATTTGATACTCTTGTTAAAACTACCCGTGAGATGTGCAACAGTTTCAACTATCTTTTGTTTAGGAGAAATGCGTTAATAACCCTCCGACGTCCAAGCTAACTCAAGAGGAGGTAGGGGTCTGGGGTGTATAGAGCCCTTATCCTACGTTTCGTTTTGTTGAGGCAGAGAGATAAAAATTTACATTGATAAAGTAGCCTAAGCTTGTTGAACAAGGCGATATAATTTTTCATCTTAAATTTCACTGGTTTCTTGAAACGTCGAGAAATATCAGAAATTTATACAGAGATCAAGGCAGAATGCTTATTAAAGGAACAAATTCGTGATCACATTCGCGATTTGCTGGGATTTGATAATTTAGAAAACTGGGGGAAGAAAGACAACTGAAATATGTCAAAAACAGTTGATTTTTGGCCAGACCTGCACGAAATTTGAGGTTCCCATGACAACGTCGAAAATGATGAATGCGCAACGCTACTCCCCCGAACTCTTTTCTCTTGGAGGAATGTAGAACTGACTCGAGAGAGCCGCCGAAATCGTGCATAAT
>JAHPZR010008641.1:10000-47500 GCA_019787425.1 Platygyra sinensis | reverse complement strand
ATTAATTTGGCTTATCCTTACCCTATTTTAAGAGCCTTGACTTTCAGGGGCGGATTTAGGGAGGCTGGATTGGGTGGCTAGGTACTCCCCTACTGAAGAAGCAAAACATAAAAGAATTGTAAAAAGATGTGAATATTATGGAAGAAATAAAGGCAAACTCCGACCCTGGATAGGTGGCTCATGGTAATTTCTACTTTGTGCCATTGCTGGAATCTCTAGTGAAATGGTTTTCAGTTAGGTTCCAATTCTCAAATTGAAATGTTTTAGGAACATGCCCCATTGATTCTGCAACCCCAAGGTACCAGACATCCCCGTTCCTAAATTCGCCCGTGAACTTCTAACCTATTTTAATACTAAGTTACAATATTCATACAATGCAAGACAGACAGGAGACACAAGCACTTATTTATAGAAACAAAAGGTAACCTCTTGGGTTTTTGTGTTGATCTAACGGAGCTAACATTTCAAGAATGGTAATTAGCAAGGTAAATGGATATTGTGAAAGATGAGTATTGATCAACACGACAAGAGCATGGGACAAAGAAAAAATCTGAGTCCTTAACAGGAATCGAACCCATGACCTCCCGTATATCGGGCAGGCGCTCTATCCACTGAGCTACGAGAACGCATGAAGAGCAAGGTCATTTAACTGAGTTCATATGTGACAGGTGTCCTGCATACTGCTAGGATCAGCACTATCGAAGTTATCGTGAGTAGTGATAAGTGAAATGAATATTGCTTTGGTTTCAAGAGGTTCAAAGCGTCTGTTTTTATTGTGCAGCTTCCGTTATACTATATACATAAAGAATAAACATTTTGCAATTGCCTTGTTGTGATTGGTGGGAAATTTATGTAATGTGATAAAGAAATACGACGGAGAACAAAGTTTCTTTTTTGCCTGTCATGCTGAGGAGACGGTTTGCTAAGTACGGGTCTAAACAGCGAGATAAACCTCAAGAACAGTGTCGCACTAGTATCCGCCTTGTTTTCTTTCAGTTTTAGGCTTCTCCCAGAGAGGGGGTATCAAATTAAAACGCGTGAGAAAATATGAATTGGAGAGACTGGAAAAAAGTTGGTTCAAATACATATAACTTTGGTGATCTTTCACTGAGATCTGAAGACATGTGTAATATTGCACAACTGAAAAAAAAAAGCTATTAACTGTCCAAGTATTTGCAGAGATATTGTATCAAAAGGAAGCTTTAACAAATGTTACACGATTATTTGCTGATGCTCGTGGTAATTCATGGATATTTTTAACAATGCAGGGATAATAAAAAATATTTAAGTCGTGACTGAGAATGTTCCTATATAGGAAGAACTGGTATTGATTATAATCCAGCAAATATCTTTTCTTTGGCACGATTAGTCTAAACAGGTCATATGACTGAATATACCCCAACTAAAACTGGGGATTATCCAAATGACCTAGCTATCAAAATGCTTAAGGTACAGTTAAATCGAGTTGTAGTTTAGTCCAATATAAGGTGTACACGTGGGATTCGGTATAATTTGTGATCAAGAAACGGGCGCTGAGCTGCAAATTTAGAACTGAGAAAACAATGCGGTCTCAATTAGCTTGTCCTTTTTCCCTACAGCTCAACTATGGAAGGATTCGTAAGCGTTTATTGATTACCTTTATTAGAAATTTGCTTTTCTCACAGGTAAACAACAACATCCCAGATACAAATATTTTCAGGGGAAAGATAATCAATTTGGTTATAGACTGCAGAGTGAGGCAGACTACACAACGGGTCCAGTTCGATTCAAGCTGCCTTCCTTTCAAGCTTGAAGGAAATACCACACGTAAGTAACACAGATCAACATCTCATTCTCTTTCTCTTGGGAGATCTCCCGTGCGCATGCGTTGTTCACAGTTAATCTCTTGGCGAGCAAACACTTTTTAGCAACATTTAAACACCGTATTAGATAGCGTAAAATTGCTAAAAGATAATTTAGCTTAATTCCCATGCTCAGTAGTCGTTGAGGGAAGAAAATGATTTTTCATTGGATTGCGCAGGATAACAAAGATGGTGGCAAGATGGTGCCAGTGACCAGGAGGATGAACCTTATCTTGAACCCATAGATTCAGATGGTACTGTCCATTATAATACAGGATAACCAGAAGAACCAGTTAACAACACTTTGGAAGAGTTACATAAAGAAGCTCACTGATGATAATAAATTCATGAGTGAGTAGATCAATAGCATTGTCGAGTAGAAGCCGTGTTCAGAAGACCAGGTAGAAGGCAATAATTTTGGTTCCAGACCATTTGTATAATGTTTTGGAGAGATAGGAGGAACACTGAGACAAATAAACAAGCATTGTATAATTAAGTTCGTTCAGATAAGGTTCAGACGAAAACTTGTTAAAAAATATCGAGGTGTTAATAATGTGCAGTCTAGAAAGTACCCTCTGTTTTGTGGAGTACAACAAAATTTAACGGTAAAGGAAAGCAAAGTTAACAAATGACTTAGTTGCTGCTATACATGTTTCAGAGGCCGTATACATAAATTAAACCTGCCAGTTATGAAAGGGAATTGAAATAAATAGGTTTTTAAGAAGTACATTGATTATCAGTTTTTTGGCGAGTTGATAAAGTTTTTTTTTTTTTTTAACTGAATAAAATTTATGGACACTTACCACCCGAGCCCCGTGTCGATGTCAACTGATTTGGTGATAAACAGAGTTTCATGAATTTGAACTTTTTAGATGAAGCTTCTTTAAAAAAATAAACACTGACTAAACAGAAAACAGTTTTGTTTTGATACACGGTTGGACCACACCTTTACACGAACACCCACGAAAAAACGAAAGCTCTAGGGGCGAAGCAAGGATTTTTCAAAGGGATAGGGGTCACACTGTGTACTCACTGGGTACTCACTTTGACACAGTGTCAACTTCCTTCCTTCCTTCCTTCAAGCACAACGTATCCCAACATTGTTGGCCCAGTAGTTTGCAAGCTCTGGCTAAACGATCACAACATTTCAACGCAACATTGTTGGACACAACACGTTGCGAGCGTTTGACCACCCTGTTGCGATATTTTGGGTATCAAAAATCGAACTTGTGCCATTACCCAGGGCAACATTGTTGCACGAACCTGGCCAAACGACTACAACATCATACAACATCCACAAATGTTGCATGAAAAATATGACTATTTTCAAACTTGAGCTAACGCGACATGGTGGCTAAACGCACGCAACATGCTGTGCCCAACAACGTTGCGATATGTTGCATTGAGATGTTGTTATCGTTTGGCCGGGGCTTAAAAGAGATTTGACTTTATCTGTTTATCCCGGTTAGTAACTGCTAATTTCGATTGACCTTTTTTGGTACTTACTCCATGCATTATTTTGATTAGCTGTTGGGTCATAAATCTTCAAAGTGATGCACTTCTGCTTTTTGGAATTGCAATGTTTGTTCGTATATCACAAATATCACAGTGAACCTTGCGAAAGTTTGCTATTTAAAATGGCACCGCCTCTTATTAGCTATAGCGCTAGCTGTGGAAGAGTTTTCAAGAGTGATTTATTCATGCGCTTAGCCGTTTCAGTGCTAAGGACGTTTATAGACTCCATGAGTGGCAGTGCTCTTTGTAGCACTTGTGACGTCATCAATTTACATGTCAGCATACATTCTTGATATGCATTTTGTAGACCTAGAATAGATCTATCCACACAACGTTCGGTTTTGGATACCGACGACATTCTGACATAGCAAATTAAACAACAACGTTATCAGTTTTGCTGTAACAATTGTGGTAGAATGGCCGACTATATCTATAATTGATCAAGGTCCCATTTCTAAGCTTTGCCCATAAGTAATACACAAT
Organism: Platygyra sinensis; assembly: GCA_019787425.1. Classification (NCBI taxonomy): domain Eukaryota; kingdom Metazoa; phylum Cnidaria; class Anthozoa; order Scleractinia; family Merulinidae; genus Platygyra; species Platygyra sinensis. The sequence continues at coordinate 43,661 of JAHPZR010008641.1, read as the reverse complement.
GTTTTACGGCAGCCAGAAAGAATACGTCACTCAAAAGGTATCGAAAGTAAAAGTGCCGAGAAAAAGGAAACGATAACGGCAAGAGAAAAATGGAACGGGTAATAGCACCAACAAAAAAAGAATGTTTTTTCTTGTGCCCATGCACCAATTAAGAAATAGAAAACATGTACCGTGTTTCTATCGAGTTATACAAACACGAGTGGAAGTTTAGGAGAACGAGAAATGCTGTGGGAACACGAGCCGCAGGCGAGTGTTTCCACAGCTTTTTCGAGTTCTCGCAAACTTTCACGAGCGTTTGTATAACTCGATAGAAACACGAAGTACATGTTTTCTATTTCTTTTAGAAAACACCGCGACGAGAAAAAGGAAAACAACTTATTGACTTTGATTATCAAAATGTAAATTCTCTTTGCTCGCGCCATCACTACGTCAACAGCGCGCGCTAGTTCTGTGTCTCCATCGAGTCATTTACAAACACGATTTTTAACCAATCAGCGCGCGTGCTTTCCTAGGACTGCTTTCTAAATTAAAATATTGCAAATTTTTGTACCTAATCCTCGGGAAATCTCTCTTTTTAGTAAAAAGTCGCCTTTTTGAGGAAAACTTAGAGGCCATAATTAATTAGTGTCATGGAAGTAGAAAAAAACTGATTTAACGGTTAAAAACGGCATGTTCTGTGGAAATTTGGCAGTGAAGGGGTTAAGGTTGATGTCACGAAGTTTTATGTTAGTCCTCAAATTATCTTCAGTAGAAAACTGTTCGCAGAAATGATACGACCATGTGCAATATAGTATTAATTCAGAGTTCCAAAACGCTATCGAGAAAGTGGAAGCGCTTTTTTTAAATCGCAAAATTTTGAGAACCGATAATGGTTGGGTGGCATAAGATGACCCCACATCATATTCACTCTTAACTATATTGCTGCGAAAAAGGCCCACTTCAGTTGATAGTTAAGCAAACGTGCTCTTTTTCAAGTCTGGTAAACTTCTTTGTTCCTGTAAGTGACTTTTTCTTGTCGTGCCATCAAAATAACGTGACGTCATTTAGGGCCACAACATTTAGCGAGTTTTACTTGAAAATATAAGTTTCACTTGTTTACTCGTCCACGGGCAACAAGCACGAACACAAAGCAACACTCGCACGTGTACGATAAAGGGACTGGTGCTTTGAAAATTTCTAATCAGCAATGTATCATGGGAGTCCAATATGGCCGACTCTCAAAAAGAAGAGTTTTAGATATATTTGACTGCAGGCTGTGCAAAGTATTGCATCTTTGAGAAATAACTTTTTCTTCCAAATTCAAACGATCAAATCACCGCAACAATGAAATACATCATAGAAACATTCTGAGTGGGGCAGCTTCTAATTTATTGTTTATCTCTGAAGACAATTAAAAATTAACGACCCGAAAGCTGCGCTCTTTTTCTCGAGAAAAGTTCCTCGTACTCTGAGCTCAATAGTACAACAATGTAGTTATTCGTAAAGGATTGATTAGTTTAGGGATTTTTTAACCTTATTACCGAGAATGTCTTGTGGTGATTGCTTTTGCTGTAATACTGCTTGTATCTATATTTCATTTCTTTGCATTTTCGTACATGATGTGAAAAACTACTTGAAAGGCAAGTGCTTTTTTGAAAGAATAATATCAGTTCAGCGATAAAGGTCCACAAGCTCAGGATGTTAGGAATTTTGTCTCCAGTTCAACCTGAACCTTACCGCTAATTACCTCTTCTCATTAGTGCAACGAATGCACACGAGAGTTAATAACATACCTTTCCCGAGCACAACTGAGGAAGTAAATTGGGATTTCCATTTGGCCAGCGAGAACCTTACAAACTTAGTAAGTGACACCGCCAAACCAGATATAATTCTCACAGTGAATAACGTCATCAGTTTTTGGGAACCCAAGATCATTTGTCGCTCTGGACAACGAGAGTGTAGTTGGAGCTTTCCACGTTTTGAAAATCAAATTAGAAATGAAGATGATATATTTGGCTTTGATTGTCCAGTGTTGCATCAACTTTGCATCAGGACATGCCTTCGTGATAACCAGGGCAAGCCATGGCAGAGACGCTTTCAAGATACCTGCTTCAATTGGCCGCGATTGCGAATTTTTCTATGCGGTGGATGGAGCTCGCGATAGCTCCTGTATCTGTCCTGCAAAGAACGCGACGTTTGCTTATCATGATAGGCAATGGTCGTGTGTTGAAAACCGAAAATTGAGGAGGCGTTTAAATCGAGGTAAGAGAATACTGTTTATTGAAAAAATTAACCAAACTTTGCGCTCAAAAACGGGTCTTTTTAACATGGGATATACTTAATTTTAGGGTATCATCATAATTGCGGGGTATTGCTTCGAAAGAGCGCGTTTTTGGAACCTTATAGTTTTCGTTTTCAGCCGAAATTAGAATGCACTAAAAAATTTCGAAAGCGTACACATGCCTTGATATTTGTAGAATGTCATTTCTCTGGAGCCTTGAGCCTATTTTTGGGGGACTAAATATTTTCGGTAGCAATTCTGCATGTTAAGAATTGGTGAGCTTATGTTTGAAAATAATTTGCGTCTAAAAAACCGGTTTGGGGCATCAGTACGTCAGCAAATTAAAAGGATATCAGAATTTTTTTTATCTCGAAACAGACTCATGGTACTTATATGAACTCGAAAACAAATCATTGGAATTGCTTTTAGTGTAAGACAAGATCAACATTTGGTTAGGTAGAATCAGTATACAATTGGACAAAACCTCAGAACAAAACCCCTTATAAAATTTAAAGAATCAGAAAATGCACTTTCATCGGCTTGTTGGTATCGACTTCACATATCTACCAAAAAAAGTAAAACATATATTCATGATACTAAAACGCTTTTAGAAAGCGTTTCTGAGAGAGCTTAATAGGTGGAAAACGCGCTTTCTCCATAGATAAAGAGTTACAATTTTAATGTAGACTGAGTAAAAGTTGAATTTATTCTTTCTTGGAATTCACTTTCCTTTGCGTTTGAAATTAAGCAAATTGTCGTAACACCCGTCTAACATTTTGAAGTCCCGAGATATATTTGCGTTGTTTTAAACCTTCGATTTTCTGTGAATCAATACTAAACTTATGTAATGAAGCATGAAAATATGCCCCCGCCTCCTGAAAAAGAAAACAGTACCAAGAAGATCGCATCGTTCCAGAGTTCTGTTTCAGGTTAGAACTCAAATATGACAGTGAGTGATCTACCATTCTTTATGTTAACCTTTTTTATGAACCACCTTGGTCAGAACATTGGGACGAACGTCTCTATTATTGACATTCTGTACGGCGATGGACATAAATAACGTTCATGATATTGGGTTTGTTGTTAGTGTTGCCTTGTGAAATCACCAAAACAAAGTATAGATTTGATTGAAGTAGAACACGGAAAGCTAATAGTTTGCTCAAGGCAATTAAAAAATGCCAAATTTTGTTTTTGTAACGAGACTTTGTCAAGTCGATACGCCTCGGTAATATACTAGACTATGTGAAAGATAGACACAATTGTGAACGAAACTTATATGACATGCGCTGCTACGAAAATAGCGGATTCGAACCTATGGCTTGGCTGATTAGAGTTATGCACTGATATCGCAGAGATAATGGGCTGTTCAAGCATGATATTAATTTCGCTTTTTTCGTAAGTGCGGTGACATCATGGTTATTGCGCTCGACACCGGAGCGAGCGGTCCGGGTTTGACTGAGCCTTGGCTGGGAACATTGTGTTGCGTTTTTGTGCAAGACACTTGACTCTCACAGTGCCTCTCTCCACCCAGGTGTATAAATGAGTACCGGCGAGTTTGATGCTGGGGGGTAACCCTGTGATGGACTAGCATCCCATCAAAGGGGGAGTAGAAATACTCCCAGTCACTTCATGCTAATGGAACCGGGATAAGCTCCGGCCTGATATAAGCCACCTGGCTCGTACGCAGATTTTTTCTAAGTTGCGTTCACACTGCGACGGTCTTTCATGCTGTATGTCGTCCCCTCGCAGTTCAGCAATATGATATTTCATATATTTTCTTGCTTAAACCGCAGAGATCAGCCAAAAACCACAAGTGGCCAAAACAATGGTCAGTTGCTATGACAACACACTGTATTGACTCATAATTTTGTAATATAGACAGATTCCGTTATGAATTCCAAGCAGAAGAATCCTTCAGTGAAATAGTAATCATAGGCATAGCTTTTTCAAGGTAGAGAGGCAATAAAAAGAAAAATTCAAAATCGAGGATGGCTAACACTAAAAAGGGGGAGGAACCTTGTAATAGATTACGAACAAAAAAATTAAAAAACTTACTTGTCTAGTCTGGATTGGTCACAAAATTCGTTATCTGTTAAGACAATCAGTTGTATGCAAACGTTACATAACTACGCTAATGTTATACATAGAAAAATTATTCGATTCTGATTAGGTAAGAGCTGTGAAGCTCAAGTAAACTGACACCAGTGCAAAAAGTGTAACACAAGTGCAAATTACACATCATAATTCTGGATTATGATTGACCGAAAGACAATAGGAAATTTTGCAAGCCAATGATACCACGTAAAATCATCACGAAAATTTTGTGCTTTGAGAAACGTTTTCTCGAATGAGAAAATATGGCTTCAACAAAGATCTCCCGGCACTTCCTCCACGATAAGTGTAGATATATTAAATACGTTTTCTTTGTCCAATTGGAAATTAATTTGCACTTATGAGTTTTTCAAAAAGCTGAAATTGCACTCGCCGAACCGGCCCGTCCAATTTCAGCTTTTTTAAAAACTCATAAGTGCAAATTAATTCTAAGTTGAACGAAAAAACCGTATGATTAATTATACAAATTATGCGTGGATAAATACATCACTGTTATTTTTTATTCTTAGGCTGCGATTTTACTGCCTCGTTTACCGCGGAGAACCCAGACAGACGTTTACCCACTCTAGCCATTGGCGCGCGGAAACAAATTTCACTGTGGTTTATTTTTTGGCCCTTCTGGACTTGCACATTGGATATTCGCTCTTCTTGGTATTTGGGATGCCTGGGGTCGAAAATTTTTTTAAGACGGTACTACAACGCGGCAGTGAGGCTTTTCACGCTTAGTCGCAGAAACTCGAATGCTCCATACGTCCTTAGGGTAAGTGTATATTTTCAAATTAACTTGGGTGATCTTTAGCCTATTCCAAAAGCAATGACCTGCATGTCTTGTGATCTATTTTAAAAGTTACAATATCTTTGCAATGCAAGACAGAAATGGGACTAGAACATATGTAGAGAAACTTAAATGAAACTCGTGGTGAATGCGGTAACCGAGCTAATATTTTAATGATGGCAATTATCAGAAGGTGGATAATATTGCTTTGGTTTTAAGTGTTTTCATTCTGCCGCTTCAGTGATACCATACTCGTTTGCAGTTGCATTTTTTTGTGATTGGAGCGATTCAATTTTTGGGAAAATTTGAGATTTTCTCAATTTTTTGCAAATCTTAGGAAATTTGTGTAATATAATTAAAAAAAACGATGGAGAACAAAATTTCAGGATTTCGTTGCTGATCATGTCGAGGAGACGGTTTACTATTTATAGCAAGATAACCTCAGGGTACCTCTTGTAGTAGAACCCTGTTTGTTTTTATACCTCTCCTAGATAATGAGGGTAACAAATTCAAATGCATGAGAAAATGTGAACTGGAGAGACTTGGGTTAAGTTAGTTAAGTTAGTTACTATTGCTCGTTCTTCCATCTTGAGATTACATGTAATGTTGCACAACTGAAAAAAATGACGTGCTGAGTTATTGTGACAATACTGAGAGGAAGCTTTAATAACATGTTTAACGACTTTTGCTGATGCGGCAATATAAGAAGGATATTTTTAACAAAGTGGGGATTATCAAAACTATTTTGGTCGTTGCGTAGTGTCCTTCCTTTATAGGAGGACATTGTGAACAGATAGGCATGCTGTGGTGGGTCTAGGGAAGGGGCCGGGGGGGGGGGGGGGGCGTCCCCCGTTATTTTTGGTAAACAAAAGAAGAAATGATAGAAGGGAGAAAAGCCAGCAGGGCAAGTAAATCAAAACTGCCCCCCCCCCCCTCCTTAGCTCAAGGTCTGGATCCGCCACTGGCATACATGATAGGAACACTGATATCGCAGCGAAGTATTTTTGATGACCTTTGAGGTGCTGGGAAATGTAGTCAAAAAACCATCTTGAGTGTTTAATATACCTTCTCAATTGAAACTAAAAGTAAGGAGTAAACGGAACAATAAAATGGTAAAATTTTGAGCTAATCAAGATCAGATATCCAAACTCTTTGATGAGTTATTAATGAGTTTGTGAAGTATCTTTTCGCATTTGCCAACTAGAATGACGAAAACTTCTGTCGATATACAAAAGATGATAGATTAACTGTAAAGCTAGCTATCAAAATACAGCGATTTTAAGGTACAGTTAAATCAAATTGTATGAGAAGATGTTGGATTCAGAGCAATTTTTGATAAATGTGTCATCAGGAAGCCAACATTGACCTGCAATTTTAGAACCAAGATAACAATGCAGTTTCAGTTATTTTGTTTTTTTTTGTCTCCCAGCTAAAGTATGGAAGGATCCATCTAAGTTTATGATATAACGCTATTAGCAGAACTGTGAAAGTTAATTTTAATAGAAAATTACTTTCCCCACAGGTAAACAAGAATATACCAGGGACAAACAGATTCCGGGGGAAGATAATCAGTTTGGTTATAAACTGCAGAGTGTCGCAAACTACACAGCGGGTCCAATTTGATTCAAGCTGCCTTCTTTTCAAGCTTGAAGGAAATACCACATGTAAGTTCGACAGATCAAAGTTTAGTCTGGGACACGGGGGAACTCCCATGTGCAAAGTTTGAAGATGCTCGTCGTCTCCCTTAGTGGTGAAAATCCCCGTCGTGCACGGATTTTTGGTCTTACTTACATGTAGGGTGTTTAGGATGAAACGCCACTATTTTTAGCCTTCAAGGTTATTTTTTAAAAGGTTGCACTCGAGGAAATAATGCAAAACGCTGTCATTGTTTTAAAGTGGTATACTTAAGCAGTGAAATAAAGCTCGAACCACACCCAGATTGGTCTCGTCTAGGGTTAAATTCAAATTTTCAGACGAGGATCCCCGACCTTTCCCATGTAGGAATTCCTCTATGGGGTATCTAACATCCATCTAGATTTTTATTTTCCCCTTACAGTTGTCAAGCAGGCACAGGTGATGATGGCATTAGCATCATCCTCATAGGGGATAATGTCTTGATCATGGGTTCTACCAAATTCTCAGAGTTAGCATTATAACCATCGCATGATCTTCTGTGTGGAGAATTCATGTCAGTTCTACGCTTTGAAAGATTTTAGATATGACTAGTAGTTGATTCGGAACAGCCCTTTATTCTACTCTATAAAAACTCTAAGTAAACAGACAGTCAAAATAATTTTGTTCAGACCGAATTAGATTGCTTAATTCCCATGTCTATTAATCGCTAATGGAAGAAAACGGTTCTCTACTGGATCGTGTGACAATAGAAAAAAAATTGTTGTTGTTATTATTGAAATTTGAATGTATTTGTTTCATTGGCGTTTACATCTCTCCATAGGCCCTGTATCCGACACGACTGTTACAAGCTCTTCAACCATACATCAAACGCAAACATCTTCAGCAGTGCCATCAACGCCACGTATAACAGCTTCACATATGTTTACTCACGCTTCCATTATTCAGCAAAACGTTTCAGGTTCCATCATGTCGGTAACTCCACCACAAACCCTCGCTATTAACCCAACGATCTCCAATCTTGCAGTAAATACCTGGAATTCTTACTTGATCTTCTCCACAGTTTCGACAAACCTCGGGAGCCAACCAAACATCACTAAAATTTCACCGATGACATCGGCTACCAAATCTGCTATTACAGAAGTCTCACCGACAAACTCTTCTACTGCCTCCGCTTCCGAATCGGAAGTTTCATTGACAGTACTGACTTCCCAATCAGCTGTTAGCAAATTTTCACTGATAACCTCCACGATCCAACTGATCGTCTCCGAAATTTCCGCCACACAACCATCCATCTCCGAAATGCCACCCATAGCACCCACTACCCAAATGACTGGGGATGTCATCCAACCGACAACGTCCGAAGTTTCACTAGGAGCATCTAATACGCAGGCAACCGTCTCCGAAGTTCCACCAGTGGTACCTAATACCCAAAAGCCTCGTTCCGGGATTTCACCGACAACACCTGACGCGTTATCGACGGCCTCTGAAGTTTTAGCGCCGGTGCCCAGCACTCAAAAGACTGTCTCTAACGTCTCACCGAGGGAGCCCGATACCACCCCGACTGACTCCGAAACTTCCGTAACGCAACCGGAAGATCCTGGTACTTCACAGATACCTCGCAGTTTTTTGCAGAAGACAGAAGACAAGAACCAGACTGCCTTAAAATCAAATGTAAGATGCTAAAATTTAGTATTACAAATGAAAAACACTAGGACTTAAATCTATAGATAAAATTCTTTTAGATTTTAACAAGTTTTCGTCTCATAATACCGTGAACTAATTAGTTTTAAATTTGGGGAGATGTATCATTATATTTTGTTAACCTTGTTTTGTATCAATGGCCGCTATTTGTTAACAGATATTAATTCTGAAAAAAGCACACGAGGACGTCTGGATGTACCCTTGCGCGTGATTCTATATTTCTTTTTATAAATTTCCAATTCTCCTAAGCTTTCTCTTATCTGCGCATCAGGTTACGGAAAAAGCTCGTATTTTTTTCTATTAAAAAAAATCATCCCAGAACTTTCGTTAAATTATTAACAATTTTGGTCATTGTTATGATGCTGTTTCATCTAGGTCCCCCCTACTCTCAGCCAGGATCGTGAAAGAAGAATAGACAAAGAATCTTCTTCTGCGGGCCTCATCGCTCTAATACCTATTACACTCATAATCGTATCCGCCATTGTTGTCAGCCTCGTGTATCGACGTCGATATTCAAGGTAACTCAGCTATAGATACTACTGTTTTAAACTGAAGCCTCATTTAAACGCTTAAAAAATCGCCACGGCTAGGCACATTTTTGGCAACGTACTGATCCTTTTTGTGCACTGCACTCCAAATTTTCATCGTGTAAAGGAGCTCAGTCAAAAACCTACCCTTAAATTGAAGAAATCCGGCGTTCAAGTAGTAGTCAAGCAGGTTTAGAAACACTAAGGAGTTATATAATGATAAATAACAAAAGAACAAGGATGGTTAAGGATGGAGAAGATGAACACGGATTTCCATCACGAATTTGAAACATTTAGGATAAACTTTCCAAGATCTACAAACAGGAAAGTATACTTTCTTTAAGTTAGCTGGTGGGATCAAGATCTTAAGGTTTGAGGTTGAAACCTTGTTATTTTGCTCAACGAGACCATATCATGCTGAGCCGGGAGAAGGTCTGACAAAATGCGAACCTACGAGGATGGTGCCAGTGCAGTTGTCATTTATTGCTGTCGAGCAAAACCAAGGGATTCGAACAATTGTCCTTATAGCATTAATTTTGAGTTCGAAAGCAAATATTTGTTTCTTTAATTGTATAATTTAGTATCGAGAAAAGTAGAATGGTATCACTGATTAATGAGGCAGTGTAGCGAGGGATGTCATTACAATCAAGTGACTGACTGATTGATTGATTGATCGATTAATAAATTTGCTTGAGGGGACACTTACAATACATTTGTATCCTATCCTGGGGACAAAAGTACTTTATCCTGGGCTTTGTTATTAAAGATAATTAAAGAGTTTAATTTATAATAACTGTTGCTTTCACAGAAAGAGGATGCGTTCGAGGTCAGACACCATCAGTGAAACGACAATTGTAAGTATATTAAAGCAGCTACGTCACGGTTTTCCCTCTCGAAAGTTTATTCTAAATTTTTCCAGTTCGTTGTTTGCAATCCGTTTCCAATCTTCCCCATCTTTAACCACCGTTACTTCTTTAAAGTTGTTTTCGTTGTCTATGAGTGGTTTAAGTAATTTTGCACGTGGCTAAAGTAACAAATACCACCTTTGAGTATCTATAAGGACTTAGCTCTGATGGCCACGAACGCTTTATTTGGCTCTAATCTGTATCAATTGCGTTTGTCGCAGGACACATTGGTGATGAGCCCAAAAATACATCGAGCAATCCCGCCTGATCATGACAAAGCTTCTTGCAATACATTGGAGTCCAAGTATCCATGTAAGTAGGGGAATGGCTCCCAGATACTAAGGCGTTCTGTTACGCAATCTCACATTCACCAGGATTGCATATACCAGCTCTATCCCTATTTGTTTGCGCCTGTTAGTAAGCCTCCTGTGACAGCTCTCGATCCTTCCGTGTTCAAGATTACATAGCAAGGCGTCGTATTAACAGCATAACAGTTACTTTGCAGGAACTTCTGCTTTTGGATGTACGCAGAAATTTCCAAAAAGTTGATTTATTATGTGAAATATGGATTCCCTCTTGTCCTCGTTTTTTTAACCCCTTCCTATCCTAGTTCTTCCTCTTTGGGTCCCTAATGAAATACAGGAAACCTCCCAGGATCTTGATAGGGTCTTACACAACTTATTTAAACTGTAATGTAATCAGAATGTGTCTGTGCAACACAGATCATCCTTAATCTACCTTGTTTGTTTGCTAATTCGTTCTCATTTTTTCAGATTCACTCAATGCGTCACCTTTTGAAATCCCTGAATACGACGCGCCACTCTCCCAGATAAACCTTTCCATGGAGGGTGAAGACACACCATGTCGCTGGTATGCTCCAGCACACATTGTACAATGTCACCCAGGAAATACCCAAGCGCCATTTGATTACGTTCTTGAAAAACCAGTTACAGATAAAAATCCACCAACGGACCATACACCGGAAGACAATGGACGAGAAGAGAATAATAATAATGATAAAAACAAAGATCCAATGTATTACGTCTTGGAGGGACCCTATCCGGAAGGTGTAGACGAGAATGGTCAACCCAGTGCCGTCTCCTCTGACCCACTTGAAGAAGAACCAGTTTACTGCACAGTGAGGGAGCTTTTCCGGGGTTCCCTCCCAAAACCTAATTCTGAGGTCTCCAACAGTTCCAATGATGATCCAAATTGTGAAGATGAACCAATATACAACGTTTTGGAAAGGAGATATTTTCAAGGCTCAAAGGTTCCTGGTCATTATCTTCAAACCTCCCCAAACGGTCAAATTTTCGGCTCAATGAAGAGGCCTTCGTCTGCTTCTGACAGTCAAGATAATGTTCCTAAAGATGCAGATGAACCAGTGTATGATGTTTTAGACAGACGATATTTCGGAGGCTCAAAAGTTCCAGCTCATTATGTACATGTCGCTTCAAATGGCCCAATTTTCAGCTCATCAGATGTCTCTTGTTTTGAACCCTCCAAAGAAGGAAATGATAATCCTAAATGTAGAGATAAACCAGTGGAGAAAATTTTGGAGGAGCGTTATCTTGACGGCTCGCAAGTCCCTGTGCATTATGTACGGGTCTCTCCGAATGGGCTAGCCTTCAGCACTTTAGAGAAAGTGTATCGAAACTCCCGCAAAGTACCCAACTATGATCCTAAATGTGAAAGTAAATCAGAGAGTGGAAACATTGTGGAAGAACGCTATCTTGAAGGGTCAGAGATTCCTGAACATTATGTTCAGACTTCTCTGAACAGAGTAGCTTTTAGTACTTTAGAATTTCGAAATGCTCGGAAAGGATCTAACTATGAACGTAAATGTGGAACTGAACCAGAAGTGAGTTCCCGGGACAGACCAGCTTTTAACCTTTTGGAAAAACTTTATTGGAATTCTGGCAAAGGATCTAAATGTGGCGGAGATGAACCAAAAGGCAGCATCGTAGAGGAACGCTATCTTGAAGGTTCAGAGGTACCTAAACATTATGTAAAAATCAACCCGAACGGACAAGTTTTCAGCACTTTAGAAAAAGTAAATCGCAATCCTAGCAAAGAATCTCAATATGATCCTAAATGTGGAAATGAATCAGAAGGCAGCATTGTGGAGGAACGTTACCTTGCAGGTTCAGAGCTCCACGAAAATTATGTAGAAATTACTCACAACGGCCCAGTTTACAACATTTTGGAGAAATTGTATCGGGATTCTGTCAAAGCGTCTAAACGTGATCCCGAATGCGAACACAAAGGAGTCGAGGGAGAGGGACACATTGTGGAGGAACGTTATCTTCAAGGCTCAGAACTTCCCTCACATTATGTAGAAATCACCCCTAAAGACCCAGTTTTCAGCATGTTAGAGAATTTGTATCGGAATTCCCTCAGAGGATCGAAAAGAGGAGAAACAGGCAGCATTGTAGAGGAACGTTATCTTGAAGGCTCAGAGGTGCCTAAACATTATGTACAAATTACTTCAAACGGACCAGGTTTCAGAATGTATGAGAAGTTACATTGCAGTTCTCGCAAAATATCTAAATTTGATCATAAATGTGGAAATGAATCAGAGGACAAAATCGTGGAGGAACGTTACCTTGAAGGCTCAGAGGTCCCTAAACATTATGTATCAATCACTCCGAACGGACCTGTTCTCAATATTTTGGAAAAATTGTATCGGGATTCCGTTAAAGAATCTAAACATGACCCAGAGTGTGCAAATGAGCCAGTAGACAAAACTTTAGAGGAACGTTATTTCGAAGGTTCGGAGGTCCCTAAACATTACGTAACAATCACTCCAAAAGGGCTAGTATTCTGCACTTTAGAGAGGTCACATCGCAATTCCCAAAAAGATTCTAAATGTGATTCTGATCCTAAATGTAGCAACGAATCAGAGGGCAACATCGTGGAGGAACGTTACCTTGCCGGTTCAGAGCTTCCTTCACATTATGAACCAATCACCCCGAAGGACCCAGTTTTCAACGTTTTAGAGAAATTGTATCGGGATTCCGTCAGGGGATCGAAATATGATCCCGAGCATGGGACTGACCCGGAGACACCATTGTCGAGGAGCGTTATCTCGAAGGTTCAGAGGTCCCTAAACATTATGTACAAGTCACTCCTAACGGGCTAATTTTCAGCACTTTGGAGAGATTACATCGCAATTCTCTTCAAGGATCTAAATGTGATCCTAAAAATGGAAATGAATCAGAAGACAGCATTGTGGAGGGACGATATCTCGAAGGTTCAGAGGTCCCTAAACAATATGTAGAAATCACTCGCAACGGACCAGTGTTCAACATTTTAGAGAAATTGTATCGGGACTCCGTCAGAGAAACTAAACATGATCCTGAACACGGAAGTGAATCAGGAAGCAACATTGTGGAAGAACGTTATCTTACAGGATCAGAAGTCCCTAAACATTATGTTCAAATCACTCGGAATGGGCTGGTTTTCAGCAATTTGGAGAGGTCGAATCGGAATTCCCACGAAGGTTCTAAATGTTATCCTCAACGTGAAACTGAATTAGAAGACAGTTTTATGGAAGAACGTTCTCCTGCAGATTCCGAGGTCCCTAAGCATCATGCCCAAACCACCTCGAAGGATCCAGTTCTCAACATTCTACGGAGGTTGTATCGGAATTCCCGCCGCAAAGGAATTAAACGTGATCCTAAATATAGGAAAAACCCAGAGGGTGACACTGCAGAGGAAGCTTCCAAAGAAACTGGTTGCTAACTGCGTTGCGATATTTTAGACAATGAAATTAAGGATACATTAGAAGCAAGATATTATATCAGGCCTTAGATTTCACCAGCATTTCGATAGACCTAGTATGCACTGTTAGATAACAGTACTTTACTCCCAAAACAGACTCCCATATAAAAAGGAATTAAGGTGCTGAAAAGGGTTTTGGTAGCTATTAGGGTGTTTGGGTCATGTGGCAGCTCTCGTAAGGTCTCACATGAATGGCTCGAAGCCCTTTAAGAGGACAATGGAACAAACAACAGACATAATGCCCCTAACCCCAAACAAGAAATTATCAAGGTAAGAGAGTGAATCCCCCATAGGGGCCTTATATCCAAGGTAATCCCTCTCAAGTTATTTTTTGACATTGTGCCGGTTCTTCGGTGGATATCACTCGCGCGTTGGGTGGATATTTTCGTGGATGGATCTGTAGTTTTGTTTCTTCTCAAAGCAAAGCAAAACCTCCAATGCAGTGAAGATGTCTTTTTTGATATTTAGATTACAAGCAAGGGAGCTCTCCGTATCTTTTAATACATCGCGAAACTTTTATAAAATAAGAGACGGTTGTTCCCTACAAAAACAATAACAACCGAATGAACGGCAGAGAAATGTTTAGACAAACAAGTTCAAAGCAAACACACGCCCAAAACACAAGCTAGGCAACCGAACAAACAGACTCAGGTAGGAAATGCAGGCAGACGCTCGTTGCTGAAGTAGCAAAAAGCAATTTAAGCTGCAACGGCAACAACGCGAAAGGCAACGTCGACTAAAAAACAACTTAATCATATTCAACTCAAGAATCTCGCGAGAATTTAGATTCTTTCAGTTTGTAAAAAAATCAAAAACGTTTCAACCATTTCGTCTCATTAGGTAATTTCGAAAAAGTCGCTTCGGCTGTCTACGCATCGCGCAAGTAACATCCTCGGAAGAACTGTTAACCACGTCTAAAAATAACTTAAGCTGGATTACCTTTCGCATACTGAGTCCTATATAGAGGGATTCACTCTCTTGCCATGACAATATCTTGTCCGAACACAATGACAGCTACTGCAACGACGACAAATACAAGTTGCAAGAGCTGCTACACTACCGGGCTGTTCAGCTTCAACACAGAACCACAGTGGGAGCTTACGCGGTACCTTTAGAGGTATTGAAAGGGAACAGTATGACAGGAGATGTGTTGCTTTAGAATTCGTACCTCTTAGGGGAGAAAAAATTCAAGCCGCGCCCACAAAATAGGATCTTGGTACTTCTTAGGGTTTTTAAATCTCCCTCGAGCACCCTGTTCGTTTTTATATCGGAGTCCTCCGGGAGTACAATGCACTACAGCTACTTAACCTTTACTGTTCCTGACCTGAAGTGGTCTTGGACTGATCCTAAATATCTCCAAGTACTCATGTGTCAGCTTTGAAACATAGTGCGGAAAATACGTTTTAGCTGTAGTTTATGTATTCACAACCGTCTCAGTCCCTTAAACACTGGAATCCGTTTTCTGGAATTCATTCTCGTGTTTCTGTTGTGGCGAGAAGGAGCTGGAGACAAATATATAAGCACATCTGCTCAGAAAAACTGATACAGGCTAATCTGCTCAGAAAGCATGGGGAACGAACCACCCCAAAATTTGGGCAGATATTATCGAATCTTTACCTTAATAAGAAGAACGTTAAATCGCTTACAGTGTATGTATTATATTATTATTATATTATTCGTTATTTTCGTGGTTATAGTGGTATAATTGATGCCGGAGTTGTAATCTTTTTTTCAGATTTTAAAACGACAAAGAAATATTTATCACTAAATAAAATATAAATATTTCAGCTACATAGCGATTATGGCCGATTTAGGCATGCTACCCTAGTTTTACGCATGGAGTGTAAATTCGGAACTAGTTTCAATAACATACCATGGAAAACCCTTAGTCACAATGCTTCATTTTCAAAACAATGCTCTGTGACTCTCATCAGATAACTGTTTCAAAATTTCCTGGAAAATTAGTGTCAGGAAATTTAACGATGGCTTAATTTGCGAACGCGATAAGGCTACAATCGTGGACAAAATTCCTTGGGACATTTGTGTAATTGCATTAATTTTCTGTGTTTTTAAAACGGAGTTTAAAACTAGCACTGTTTTCCTTTCAAAATGCGTTACTCCCTCCCCCTCCCCCCGCCCCCCATACAATGTTGAAAATCTAGAGAAATAGAGCGTGTACACTTGTTCAACATTGTAGGTGGTGGGGGGTGGGGGGTGGGGGGGTGAGGGTCTGAACAAGTGTAGATGAATTCGCGCCTGACTGTTTTTGTTTGGCGCGTGTGAAAAAGCGCCACAAATATAAATTTGTCCCAAGACTTTTGTCCATGATTGTAGGTTTGTTTAGTTTCCGTGCACCAATACTTTTTGATGCCGAGACGAGCATCGCCCTCTGAAATCTTAGAATCAAGGTAGAGTCATAGAAATTGAACTGCAATATATTGAAAATGTAAAATACGCATGACAAACTAAGCGTGCGAACAATAGCCCCCCTCGCTCTTTTTATAGTCGCGCTAAGCAATTTTATTGATTATTGTAGTAATTAATTAAAATGTATGTACATAAGAAAAGAAGAAATTTATCCTTGGATTACCTTTGTTTGACATTTGCCGGCCGCTTAAGCAACTGTAGTAGTCGAGCCACTTGATTAGAGAGGATTTCCAATCCGTACAGCTCCTCTCAGTACCCTAATGTTTATAAACATCGAAAATCCGTAAATCTCACTTGATAGAATGCGAATCGATGTAATTCGTTACGAACCACATACCTTATCTTGGGGCCTTAAGAGTTCTTTTCTCCTACAGCTTCATTAATTTTTACAGCTGCGAAGTTGTTTCATCAAGCGATACGAGAAAGATTGAAGCATAAACCTTCCACCACTTCGCGCCCATACACCTTATTCCAAAATGGCCGCCATTTCAGTATTCTTTTGTTTGCTTGCAAATTAGCCCTTGTTGCCTCGTTGAAGGGAAAATATTCTTTTGAATTTCGAACTTAAGAACGAGGCAACAAGGGCTAATTTGCAAGGAAACAAAAGAATATTAAAATGGCGGACATTTTGGAATAAGGTGTATAATGGCGGTCGTTTTGAAACTTTGATTTACTTCATATAAGTAGTTACTAAAGGTTTACATTTTGTGATGACTTACATGACACAAATCAAAAAACGCGAGCACATCACGAGCCAGAGCTAACCGGAAGCTAAAAAATTCGCCAGGTCCGGTTGCTATGGCGTGACGTCATTTATCTGTTAGGTTGCTGTCATCGCAAGAATTTTGCGGTTCTATTGTGGTTTGCGATAATTGCTTTTAATGAGAGTAATTGTGTACTAAAGTAACCTGGTTATTTTCAGATACGATCTGGCCGCATAATTGATTTTTAAAATAAATTTTCACAACGCGGGAATATTGCTCGCTCATATAATACAGACTCCGAATGAAACCGTCGTCGGTCACTGAAAACGGGCACAAAACGAGATTTGCCTCCGAATTAGAAGATATGGTGTTTCTGCTGACGCATTTTTGCGAAATTGAGGCAGTTTCCAGTCGAATTTTCCTCGAGGAGTTAACGAAGGCGCGCTGGTTTTCTTTTCGCGGGAAGAGCAACAAAGAAGCTGCCCCAGCCTCTACATTTGGATTTGTTGTCGCTCAAGCCATAAAACAGTTCTTGAAAACCAAACGAAACCGACAACCGCAATTGGCTTGTACTGATGAATTCAAGAACGATAGAGAGAACCAGAGACTGTCTTCAGCTAACGCCGACCGTGACCAACCTCGTAGAGCATCGAATCAAGACAACACACTCAAAACTCAACAAGACGATGGCACCAAGCTAAGTCATCAGATTAATCTTTTATTTATATCATAACTTACATGCATTGTCGTGGTTTTAGATTGTATGGGGACTAGATAGCTACTAAACATCAGTATTTTCGTTTGTGAGTTAGACCCTATACTGAACTCCACACGGTACACTAGTCCGAAAGACAATCCTGGATACATAGAATATCAGCATATAGGCACATATTATAACTACTCTCTGGTTTGCCCACGCAAACGTAAACGTAGTTTTTTGACGTTGCCGAGCGTTAGAGGATATTTTACAAAAACCGCATGCGTGACATTAACAAAATCGTAATAGTGATTTCTCCGTCGTGCGTGACATTATAGGAACTTGTTACATATCCTTTCTGGTTCACCCAGGTTGAGTCCATGCAATACAGTTGCTGAGTACTTCGGGATATGTAACAAAATCGTAAAAGTGATTTTTTTTCGTCGTGCGTGACATTATAGGAACTCGTTACATATCCTTTCTGGTTCATCCAGGTTGAAGTCCATGCAATACAGTTGCTGAGTACTTCGGGATATGTAACAAAATCGTGATAGTGATTTTTTTCGCCGTGCGTGACATTATAGGAACTTGTTACATATCCTTTCTGGTTCATCCAGGTTGAAGTCCATGCAATGCAGTTGCTGAGTACTTCGGGATATGTAACAAAACCGTGATAATGATTTTTCCGTCGTGTGTGACATTATAGACACTTGTTACATATCCTTTCTGGTTCATCCAGGTAGAAGTCCATGCAATACAGTTGCTGAGTACTTCGGGATATGTAACAAAATCGTAAAAGTGATTTTTTTTCGTCGTGCGTGACATTATAGGAACTCGTTACATATCCTTTCTGGTTCATCCAGGTTGAAGTCCATGCAATACAGTTGCTGAGTACTTCGGGATATGTAACAAAATCGTGATAGTGATTTTTTCGCCGTGCGTGACATTATAGGAACTTGTTACATATCCTTTCTGGTTCATCCAGGTTGAAGTCCATGCAATGCAGTTGCTGAGTACTTCGGGATATGTAACAAAATCGTGATAGTGATTTTTTTCGCCGTGCGTGACATTATAGGAACTTGTTACATATCCTTTCTGGTTCATCCAGGTTGAAGTCCATGCAATACAGTTGCTGAGTACTTCGGGATATGTAACAAAATCGTAAAAGTGATTTTTTTCGTCGTGCGTGACATTATAGGAACTCGTTACATATCCTTTCTGGTTCATCCAGGTTGAAGTCCATGCAATACAGTTGCTGAGTACTTCGGGATATGTAACAAAATCGTGATAGTGATTTTTTTCGCCGTGCGTGACATTATAGGAACTTGTTACATATCCTTTCTGGTTCATCCAGGTTGAAGTCCATGCAATGCAGTTGCTGAGTACTTCGGGATATGTAACAAAATCGTGATAGTGATTTTTTTCGCCGTGCGTGACATTATAGGAACTTGTTACATATCCTTTCTGGTTCATCCAGGTTGAAGTCCATGCAATACAGTTGCTGAGTACTTCGGGATATGTAACAAAATCGTAAAAGTGATTTTTTTTCGTCGTGCGTGACATTATAGGAACTCGTTACATATCCTTTCTGGTTCATCCAGGTTGAAGTCCATGCAATACAGTTGCTGAGTACTTCGGGATATGTAACAAAATCGTGATAGTGATTTTTTTCGCCGTGCGTGACATTATAGGCACTTGTTACATATCCTTTCTGGTTCATCCAGGTTGAAGTCCATGCAATGCAGTTGCTGAGTACTTCGGGATATGTAACAAAATCGTGATAATGATTTTTCCGTCGTGTGTGACATTATAGACACTTGTTACATATCCTTTCTGGTTCATCCAGGTTGAAGTCCATGCAATACAGTTGCTGAGTACTTCGGGATATGTAACAAAATCGTGATAGTGATTTTTTTCGCCGTGCGTGACATTATAGGCACTTGTTACATATCCTTTCTGGTTCATCCAGGTTGAAGTCCATGCAATGCAGTTGCTGAGTACTTCGGGATATGTAACAAAATCGTGATAATGATTTTTCCGTCGTGTGTGACATCATAGACACTTGTTACATATCGTTTCTGGTTCATCCAGGTTGAAGTCCATGCAATACAGTTGCTGAGTACTTCGGGATATGTAACAAAATCGTGATAGTGATTTCTTTCGTCGTGCGTGACATTATAGGAACTTGTTACCTATCCTTTCTGGTTCATCCAGGTTGAAGTCCATGCAATACAGTTGCTGAGTACTCTGGGATATGTAACAAAATCGTAATAGTGATTTTTCTGTCGTGCGTGACATTATAGGCACTTGTTACATATCCTTTCTGGTTCATCCAGGTTGAAGTCCATGCAATACAGTTGCTGAGTACTCTGGGATATGTAACAAAATCGTGATAGTGATTTTTTTCGTCGTGCGTGACATTATAGGAACTTGTTACATATCCTTTCTGGTTCATCCAGGTTGAAGTCCATGCAATACAGTTGCTGAGTACTTCGGGATATGTAACAAAATCGTGATAGTGATTTTTTTCGCCGTGCGTGACATTATAGGCACTTGTTACATATCCTTTCTGGTTCATCCAGGTTGAAGTCCATGCAATGCAGTTGCTGAGTACTTCGGGATATGTAACAAAATCGTGATAGTGATTTTTTTCGCCGTGCGTGACATTATAGGAACTCGTTACATATCCTTTCTGGTTCATCCAGGTTGAAGTCCATGCAATACAGTTGCTGAGTACTTCGGGATATGTAACAAAATCGTGATAGTGGTTTTTCCGTCGTGCAGTTAGCCTGCGTAGCTGGCGGGATTTCGCGCGCGAGTGCTTTTGTTTTGGTAGCCAAGCCATGCACGCGAGTGGCAAAGCCGTGGATTGCTATTTTTTTTTATTTTTTATTTTTATCGTGCTGCTTCCAGAATTGCTTCGCATTAGTTTACTTGTAAACAATTAGATTATGAGCTCGTGATTTCTATCATCCATAGAAATCGAGAGTGTAACCTCTTGAGAGGCTTTTGAGAAAGTCTATATAATTTTTGAGAATTTCTGACTGCCCATAACATAATGTGATTTAATTTTCAAAGTGTCTGTACACATGATCTTCGAGTTCGGCTGCCCGACAGCCGGAATAAAATTATCTTTGGAATCGCCGGCAGAATTACCTAGGGAGAATACTAAAGAGGTTTGAATTGGGCTTTCCGTGGAAAATCTGGGTCGATTTCCCGAAACGCCGACTAAATGCCTTATATGTTTCTGACACATTTTTAATTAAACGATGTAATTGTGTTACAGTAAATGGGGTGTTACTAAACAGAGTAACGAAGTAACGAGTAACGAGTAACGAAGTAACGAGAAACCGAGTAACGGGTAAAAAAATTGAAAGAATCAAAAATTTCAAAATCGTTTTAAAATGCGTAAAATGGTTTGAAACAGTTAAAATTAAATTAAAAGCCCCAGAAGCATGTTTGCCAACGCACGGAAAGGCGTTTCGCTTTGTTTTTGATTCATGCAACATCCACCTATATCATTCCATGTTAACCTGATTCCACGCCGTAGAAAGGACCCGATAGTATAAATTTTTTCTTTCGTTCGCCAAAGTTTTCAAAATTATACGCAAAGCTAAGGAGCCCAAGTTTAAAACTCTAAGATTAAGGCCAATGCCCAAGACTACAGTGGCTCGAATTAATCCTGAAATTAATATAATGTTCGTCAGGTCAGGTCGTGGAGATAAATCTATCACCTGACGGTCGCTGAGCTCGAATAACTGAGTTCCGTCTTCAGAGCAGACATCAACTTACGATAATCACGAGTAGAAAGAAGTCTTTTCGGCTGTTTTCAAGGTTATGATGATTATGGGAATTTATTTCACATTTCAGAACGGGAGGTCATCATCATGCACTGCTGTTCTGAGACTACTGCAACTAAGTGTTTTCATTTTACATTGTGTCTAGATACCTGGCAGCCGGGAAGTGCTTTTAATACTACTTACCCGGCAGTCTGGATTAGTTCTAGAATTTCCACGGAAAAACTCACCCAATCGTTCATAGAACTGTAGATCTTGTTTAGAAATGTCAAGTGATTTCAATTGTAATTTTGCCGGGGTTTGTTATGGAGGAAATTGTCGTGCCTAGGCATACTAGAAAATCTCGAAGTTTCGTCACTGACTCAGCGTGTCGATCAACTCTCATACACTAATTTCTACAAACTGATTAAAGTTGGAACACTGTGAGAGTATTCGATATTTGTTCAGATAGGCGAAGCGATTACAAATAAGGTTTAGCTAAGGTGTAGCTCACAGTAGAACTTCGTCGCTTTCAACGCTTACTTCCTTTTGGCGCGAAAACCCTTTGTCACGCAACTGAAGTGTTACACTGGACTTTCGTCACCGAAAGCTGAAGCGTTTTATTATAGCTATTTGTACAATTGTACTAGTTTGCCGAGGCAATTATTGAGGCCAGAAAACGCTTGGTATTTCTACACCGACATCTCAGCAGGTTCAAGAGGAAATTTTGGTGGAAAGCGGGAAGAACTTCTGACTGCCGAGTGACACGAGGTTCGTACAATTTGTGCAAAGCCAAACATAATTTTTAGAATCGATTCGCATTTCTGAACAAATATCTAATACTCACCAACTACAATTCAGGGTTCCAACTTCAATTTTTGTACAAATTATTCTATAAGTATCAAGCTGGAAATTTTAATCAACCACAAAGCCAAAATTATAATTGAAATCGCTTGACATTTCTAAGCAGAGATCTACAGAGGTTTTCCGTGGAAATTGTAGAATAATTCAAGACTACCGGTCATATTGTAGTAAATAACACTTGCTGGCTGCCGGGTATCATAATCTAGACACGATGTTTTGAGCTTATAGGTCGTCAAGCTTGCTTTGTGAATTGGTTTTATAGTTCCTATTTATATATCAGTACTAAAAAACGATTTTAATCGATTCTACATATTTTTAAAAAGATTTGAGAATTTTTGACCCTTCGAAATTTTTCTCGTTACTCGGTTTTCCGTTACTTCGTTACTCGTTACTCGTTACTTCGTTACTCTGTTTAGTAACACCCACAGTAAATGCACTTTCACACTTAAGGATTATGACACATTCGTGCAAATCTTGACGCGTTTTGAGGAACACAAACGATCACCGCCAGGGATATGATTACACTGGAATGTTACAAGCCACTGGATATCCCGTGCAGATCATAGACTAAAAGTTCGAGATCTCCACGGGATCCCAGGTCTGTTTTTTGTTTCGTTTCCTCAGAAACGAAACGGTATTGTTTTCAGTTCAGGGGTGAACTATTTACATAGTGGAGGTAATATCCAATCAGAGTAAAGGTCGTAATTGTAAATGTAAATACGGCGGCAAAATTTCCGTCCAAATTCTGTGCATCGAAATGCAACATTTCAATTATTGCCTTATACGAAATGGGGAATTATTGATTGAAACTCGCTTTATCGGTATATCACACAAGAAAACTACGAACTGGACTTCTAATCGCGTAGTGATAGTAAAAGGGAAATATATTTTCGAGGTAGAGACGCCGCCACACCACGCGATTTCACCCTCAATGAGATATTTTAAGCCGGCCGATTGAAGCAGTTAGTTTTGTTTAGTTCAACAAAGAAATGGTACTGTTTTTCGTTTTAGAGTGATTTATTGACATAGAAGTGAGTATGAGAGTTATCAGTGTAACGCTTGTAATTCACAACATAAACATGCGCAGCAAAAACATCCTCTTGAAACTAAATTTAATTTCGAGTCACGGAAACAAAAGGAACGTAAAATGGCACTGAAGGCAGACATAACTGAAGACTTAAATGCTTTAAGTCAGACTGGAACGCTGTGATTCTAAAGAGACGAAGGTAGCTGTTTTCTTGCTTGATTTTTGATGTGATTAAGATCACAATGGCGACATAACTTTGGTGAAATCGGACTTGTCAGGAATAACAATCCCGCCGATTTTCTGTGGATGCTTACGGGAAAAGAACACGCACTTGGAACGCTTGGATGATACCAGTGACAGAAACGATTTTCTGTGGAAGGTAACTAATTCAACAAATTGTATTTCAATTAACCTTGCTATATTGCAAAAGAGGTACAATATGGCTTTCTTATAAGGTGTCGATATTTTGTAGATTTAATTGAATTTGTCAAATTTTCCGCCACAATTTGAGAAACTTCACTTCTTGTGGAGCGCGTCCTATCATAAGCTTTTAGAAATAACAATCTTTTTGTTTTGAGGTACCGTGGCTGAGCTGGTTTCCATGAAAACACCGATAACATTTGTATTTTGGCTTCATAAATAAGCCGAAGGTGGACTGTGTAAAGAAAAATATATTGCAGCAACGACAACAAAACGAAGAGTGCCGAGGCAGCCATTCGAATAAAGCACTTCCTGGCACAGAAATGGAAAAATTATGTGTCAAATGCTTTTACCTCTTAGCGTTATTTAGCCTCACACACAATAATTTCGAATTTGCGAAAATTTGGCGGGGCCGTACGGCCCGCTTCCTGAAGCATTTACCCTGCTTAATTAATTAAGACCAAAATCTGCGATTTTTCAACCCTATTTATGACGTGTCCTTTGAATGTATGCCCTATCGCAAACCTGCCCTAGTGCCCTATATCATAAAATTTGAGATTCCTGGATCTCCTGCCTTATCAACTATTGTTTGATTCCTGGTCTTATCGATAATGATGAAAAACTAGCTTCTTTTAAAAAGACTGAACATACCAAATGCAAGACTAAAGTGCAAAACCATGCCCAGTTTGAGACCAAAATGACCAAATTGGATACTCTATTTTGACCTAAATGTCTCAAAAAAAAAACATACCCTCTCAGGCTGGACATACCTATATCCATATATGGGAGTACCCTTCTCTCCTAGGGCAGAGTCACAGGAAAGTGTCACAAATAAATACATTACGAAGTGCGGTAATGTGTAGAAAACTTGAATTAATTTATAGCTCTTCCTTTTTACCATAGTTTCAGTACTATATCCCGCCTCGACGAAAAACCCCAAGCTCTGGCAACTAAGCGAATCACAAAGCAGTGCATTAGCACAAATCCCCCACACCCCGGGACTTCACACACACAAGATATCAAAACACGAGGCTCTCTGAGACTGGATGTCTTTCCGGAAACGAAACACTATTTCTTTCTGAGAAATAGCTTCTTGTTGGTTGCTAAGAACGTCTGGCTCGTTATGCGCAAACTATCGAGAGTACGCAGCTAATAGCTGATGAATTTAACCTGCTAAAGCGTTTGCAGTTTTCAACGCTATCTATCATCTGTTGACACAGTCTTTCTGCCAGAGGCCTTGTCGATCATATGCATTCTTCAGTTTGTGTTCCCACTGCTTTCATAACCGGCTGAAAATAGAGCAATATCCTTACAAAAAACTAATTTGTGCAGCATTTTTAGAACACGCGAACAGCGAAAAAACCTCTACCTAATAGGCTTCAAAGTCACGTGATTTAAACTTGAACACGTTCGGGAAACACGTTCGAAGACTTTTGGAAAGCGTATGGTTACTTTTAACAATAAGCCATTTGCACGATCCGGTCACATGGTACAAAATCACACATGCATGCTGGGACACCAGTTGCACGGTGGGACTTCCAAAACAAAGCAACTTGTACCAGTCCAACTTGACCTGCCTTTGTTTTGGAAGTCCCATTGGCCAACTTGCGTCCAATCATGTGTGGTTTTGTGCTATGTGACCAAATCGTGCAAAGGGCCTATTACACTTTTCTCTCGATGTGACACTAAATCGGTTGATCTTATAAGAACGTAATATATCAAACTCGCGAGACAGGATTCATCAATGCAAATGTAAACTATCGAAATCTTGACGGTGAAGGAACAGATTTTGGTGATGATTGGATGATTCAGATGATTGGTGTTTACTGGCAAATTCTATTATCTAGGTTCAGTTTAGGTTTTAAACTGGGTCTTTTGAGAAAAAATATTTTTGTTGCAAAAAGAAAAGTGGTACAGCTAGATGTGTACTGGTATTTTGTATGACTGCAATCCAAACAAATGCAGCTCCTACTTTTGGGTTATTTTATTTCAATCAGCACTTTTATACTGATGAAACATTAATAAGACAAAGTTTAGGAAGGAATCCTCCAGAAGTTAAGGTAACAAATGAACAAAAAATTTGTTCTAAAGTTATCTATATCGTTTCACAAACGTCTGTGTGACTTTTTTAAATAACTTTAAAAAAACACTGAAAGTCGAAAAGAAATTTAAAGTTCATATGAAACAGTTCAAAACACTGGTAAAATGATTGCAACTATGACTAAATTTTTAACTGCATTTGCCCAATTTTTCCGAACTTTAAAATTCATTTTTTCGAGCTAACACTGTAGAAAATTGTTTTCGGCGTTATTTCAGACAAGTATTTCTTCCTTTAGCTTCAAGAAAATGTGAAAAGAATTGTAAGATTCCTAAGGTTTCTGTCCACAAAAAATAAAATTACTCGATTTCCTATCGGATTTCGTCTTAACCATTTTAAAACACGACAACTGTAATGCCTGGCCTGATTACGTACTCAGTCCAGAGGGTTGGGTACTGAAGGCTCGTAATCACAGTACTTGGGTACTTATAATATGGAATAGAGAATGTTTTCCCGATACAAAACACCCTTGAATGCCTTATACGTACTACAGCTTAGTTTTCCCGCCCTCTTTTCCGGTTGTCCTATTTTTGGAATTTGTTTTCACTTATGAAGAATACCTGCAACTTCGTTGCGAGTCTTAATTAACCTTGGGCTTGGGGGAGGGGGCTTTTTCCCGAGTAAGTGGTGCTGGAGGTGGAAGATAAGATTTCATTCTTTGAGGAAATTTCACCTTGAAAGGATTTTGTTAAAATATATTTTCGTTAATCTAAACTCGGTTAAAGTCGTGAAATTGAAATCAAATTCGGATACCAATACAAAAGTCATAAAATACTTCAAAAATATCTCAACGCACTTTTGCAGTAAGGAAAATTCATTGTATGCTGGATGGAATTATGGTACTCCTACAACCTTATATGAATGTATGTCTAGAGAAACTTCTTAACAATGAAATTATGAAATCTTAAAAGTTGGTGATTCATTTATTTTCGGTTGTGTTACAGGGGTGTGGTAATAGAGACCTGCGAGAATGCGACACTAGCTATTTTCATTGTATACCAGGGAAATTGGTCTTTTCAAGTTGCGATACCGAAACTTAAAAATGTCTTTATTGAGACTGCGAGACAGTCAGATTCTATTCAGAAAGATGTTTAGTCGACGTTAGTTATAAAACAAACGAACGAATCGAGAGTAAAAGACTTTCTTAATGTTTCAAAAATTCAGAACTCTGAGACAGCTTTGCTCAAAAAGAGAGACTGTTAGATGCACATCAACGGTAAGAAAACAAACGAGACTACAAACCCCTGAAATTTGACGAAGATTTTGAGAGACCCATGGTTTTGAGGAAATATTTAGTAACCTTTCATTTAACGATTTTTGCGGTTTAAGAATGAACAACTCTCGATCCAGAACGGAATGAAGAAAAATACACCAGGAAGGAAGAAAGATACAAGCAAAATGCACTCAAAAATAGGTTTATTCTGGCCTCGTCGGTCCCTGTATTATTTCAGAATTGCGATTAACATTTTCTTGATCCTTTACAATGGCATTTAGTCACATTACTCAATAATTTTACAATAACGAGTGACAGGCCGACTCCAGAGCTAGAGAATTTCGTCGCTGCTTGTAAGGAATCAATTCAGTTCCATGAGATGGGATTGGCTCAGTATTCACTGTCGTCAAGAAATTCACGTTTGCAGTGACTCCTGGCTGCCGCACACAGCTCCCTCCGGCCACTTCATGCTGAAATAGAAAAGATGTTTTGTGAGGCATTACATGAGGTATATATTTGAGCAGCTGTCAGGCCAGCTGGCAAATGTGCAGTGATCTGCTTGTTTGGGCGCGCGAACAAACACTGTACATTCATGCACTTCACACCTATTTTTTTTCAGCGGAGCCCGACGGCCCGAAGGGACGCCAAGCGGAGCCCCATACCCATATAGGGAAATAAAGGAAACCCATGAATTGGTTTTCCTCATGTTATCGTGGCCAGCGGTAGTTCTCGTGAGCGCGTACGCACGACGACGACGACGGCGGTGGTGGAGTAGGGCAACATGGCGGCCATACTCCAAATAATAGGTTGACAGAGACATGCAGCCTTAGTTTACCGTGTACTTTTTGATTTACGACATCATGTCATGATCAATTGACACCTGTCAAATTAAGTTATCCGCTGACCAGTATCACGTGACCATATAGCGGGCTCAAGTTTGTAGCTCATTGAGGTCACGTGTTTTATATTAGTTGACCGCTGACCAAATGCTGGTTTTCGATTGGATCGCGGGCTCATGTCAGGTTTACTTGTTGAAACAGCCGGGTTTTTCGTAAGCCTGTTAACTCTAATCCAGGTTTAAAAGTAAACCCCATTATAACTGTTTCTTCTCTGCAAATGTTTTTTTTGTGTGTATCCGTTTTGTGATTATTAAACTCAAAATAGAAAGCCAAACAAAACCCCAACGCAAAGTCACAAAACTCAAATCAAAATTAATTCAACCTTATCCTAAGTTAGCCTAATCGGCCTACGGGAGCTCCGCTTTTAGGGTGACCTAAATCTATATATTAATTACACGCCCTGAATGAAACTAATTAATTAAATTTAACCAAAAGAGAAAGTTCTAAGAACTTTAAAGCAGAAAAATTTTGAAATATTTCGTTCAAAATTTTGAAGTTCGCCAATCGTAATCGGACTCCAAGTTAATCACTCTAGTTGATCCTTTCCTGTTTCATTAGTGTCTCTGATTTAATTTCTATCCTAAGTTGTTTTATTCCCTTCGATAGAAAGAAAAATTTGTACATCGGGGCATCGGTCGTGAACGTAAAAAGATCTAATTTAATTTTGGATAATGAATAGTGTATACGGCTTTAATTTATTGAGATCTTTTACTCTTGTCGCTGTCCATGCTAGATTACGTTCAACGGTCGGGGTATATTTCACGGTGAATCAGAGCTTTGAGTTTTTGAGTACGATTTTGTACTTTAAACAATTAACACTGGCCAAGTTGAAAAAAAAATGAAACTGGGAATGTAACTTTTTGCATCACGCAGGTTTTTAATATTCATTTGTGGTGATATGTTCAGTGATTGTTATCTACGAATCGCTTTATTCCTGAACAGTGTTAAAACCTGTTTACAAGAAGATAAAGCGATCAACACAATTTTATTCTTTTGCTGCGGGAATTTCACGGTATATTTGCTGGTCATATCGTCAAAAAGATTTAGCTTCCAAAAAGCTAGATACCACGGATGATATCCTAAAAATAAATTCAACTTCCCCCAAAAACGTAATGAAAACAGGGAAAGGATTGAACCTCCAAAACAAAATATCAATAATCTACGACTGCTTTTAATTTCAATAATATCGTCAAAACGATTTGTTTTTTCAGACTTAAAAACAAATTTATAAAATCAAAAAAAAGAGAAAAATTTTCTTTTACATAAGTACTTTAAACTGGTTCTCGCTTTGTTGATGTAAAACGAATTACGTCGACAGTAAAGAATAAAATAAGCAATATAGGGATAATCAGACATGAAATAACCAAAGACCGCAAGTTGAAATAATTAATTTAAAGAACTTACTTCGTAAGATCGCTTTCTTGGAAGGTCGTCTCGCTTTCTTGGAATGTTCCCGCCGCCTCCGGCCGTGAAAGCCTCACTCTCAGGCACGAAAGAAACAGCGAGGATTAAGAGAGCAAAAACGAGGATAACTTTAGAGTTCATCTTGGATGTCTGAGATGAGAGGTCTGTTCTTGCTCCGATTCAAGTAGATGCGAGTTCCTTCTTTGTGGACAAGTGAAGCTGTGAGATGCTCAATTCTAAGGCAGACGTTTTTTTATCCCTCTAAGAACAAAAGGAATGCCTTTGTAATTTCCGCGTGGCCGGAATTGAAGTCTAATGAAGTCGTAATTGAAAATAAATTGCTGTTTTGACAGTTCTTATGTAAACACTTTTCTCGAACCACAGAGCGAAATATCCGGACTCTCGAGAAGGGAAAACGACAAAAACACGCGTTGAAAACTGACTGAAATGGACTCTTGTACACAAAGCCATGTATAATTTTCACAAAATAAGTCCAAAATTTACTCTTTGCTATAATTAATTTTTCCAAAGTCAAGTTATGTGCTACGACTGTTGTTTTGAAAGTCAATTGAGTGAAGATTATCTTTCCATTCATTAGAACGGCCGGATTTCTGACAAAGAAAGCTTTCTCGATTATTTGTATTAAACATCATTTAGATCATATCGATTCAAAGTTCTCCCCTTGCACGACACTTCCTTGTTTTGTGGTCACACTTCCTGACTGATAAGTATACATTTCAGCTCGTGCTTAGAAAAGCACTAACAGAATATTCCAATAAGATTCGAGTTTTTATCGCATAGATAAGCAGCAAACAATCGAAGCCGTATAGACTGAAAGTAAAGTCAATATGACAGCGTATACCACAGCTTTACAAAGAACAATGAAATGCTTCCATTTAGATTTTTATTGAAGATAACGTAATAGAACCATAATTCAACGAGTGGTCTTTGTGATCCTTTGATCAAGATAATTGATAGTATATTAATTTCTGTCAATGACATCACTCTCGGCAGACATAGAGGCATGTGAATTTCTTTGTTTTTTATAGCAGTCTGTTGAGTACAAAACGCTTTGGAATGATATCATAAAAGCCCTAGACCAGTATGAATAACCAGTATGTATGACCGCTTGAAATGAAATATGCTCTGCAGCATTTTTGTTATCTTTTACGCAGACTTCACGGCATGGCTAGCAAGGTCATTGTTTTTGTTGTTTATTCAAACGGAATATGAAAGAAGTGTAATTAATTTTGATGTAAATAATAATGTGCTTTTCTATTATGAAAAATTGAACTTCAAGGCCTTTTTGGAATTGCATATACAACCGTCACCTTAAAGTAATCGGACAGTTTGACGGCGTCAAATTTCGACATAACTGGTGTTGACTGTGGGTTTCAATTGTTTTGAGCGAGTTTGTCCACTGTAGTTATTACTGACGACTTCGATTACCACTTGTAAGATGTTTTCAATTAGTTTGAAAGAAAAACGTCGCCCTTGATCAAACAATCGATAGAGGATCTTCGTTTTTGACGCAAACATGACGCTATTAAGCGTGTAATTTCTCTTTGGTACCAAATTTGCAGGAAAAAAAATATTCCCACGAAATATACTGTTGTAAAACCTGCAAGTTGTCTTAAACCTCACTCACTTTTATGATTAATTCTAAAGTCAATTAATGTATTTCTGACTTCCTTAGCGTGACCATTCAAACAAAATCTACTCAGTGCTGTTTTCAACTGGTGCTCTCGGTTTGCCGTTTCAAGTCAATTTTTTTTGCAAATTGAAATGTGGACTTCTTGTTTTCATGTGCAATGTAGGCTAACTTAGATAACCTTTTGCTATTCAGAGAGAACATCTTACAAAGTTATTTGATGAACAACTGAAACTTCGTATTTTCATCCTTAATTTATCTGAATTAAAATAATGAATAGTGAAAAATTAACCTGCAGTTGGCCTGACCATACTGAGTGAGTATGTTAAATTTGTGCCCGAGGCATGTAAGGCAATTGTTCCTGAAAGGATATCATTGCATTAAGGTAATGAGATTATTTTTCACCTCTGAGTATTTCTTCACAGGAGTTTTCCTTTAGCATAAGGTAAGGGAGTTTTTTTTTACGAGAGTTTCACTCAGTTTTAATAGCAATCAGTATATCAGTAGAAAATTAAATAGAAAGTGGTCTCATGCAATGCAAAAAAGAAAGACCATTTAGTTTTAGATGCTGTTAAAATTCTCACATTATTGTTTCTGTTACACGATCCTAAACACGATTAAGTTTCTTTCCGTTTAGTTCTTAGTCTTTTTGTGAAAAATCCACTCACATACACTTTTAATATCGTGACTTATGTCAGCAGTAAAACAATAAAATAAAAACATAATTAATAACAATGAACAATGGTATCATACATGTACAGTGGAAAAAGAAAGGAATTAATGTTAGCTTGGTTATATTTCACTTCTGTTCTATATTAAAACTAAATTAAAAATCATCTTTTGGCAGAAATAAAACCGTTTAATATAAAGAAAACTGGACTACTTTACTTCCTCTCCATTCTCAATCAGCGCGCATATACACGAGTTTCTTCATAATTGAATGAAATTTTCTCTTGTTGTAAGATGATTTAGCTCTGGTTGTCCTGCTACAATTAAGTGTAAGTATTTTTCCTTCTGCTTATCGGCAGGAAGGAATTGAATTTCCCCCAGTAGAAGTTTCTTTGAAGGGGCAATTTTAGTCTAGATAGAAATATTTAACGGAAACTTTTTCCGGGAAACGCTCCCCAACCCTTGAAAACGTCGTCACTTCATTTGAACTCGGCTGCAAAATCAGACTTTCGAAAAGTTTATTTTCCCAGCCCTTTGACTGATCCCGAAAGAAAGATATACTTAAGAGGAGTAGCTGCGGGTGGAAGTCCTCAAGATAGGTTTCAGTGTGTTGTCAACGCGGATTGGCGTTTTGAATCGATTTCAAGAGTCGCGTTTTAGGCGTGAAAAGATTACAGATCTCTAATTTGTGCACGGCAGACCGAATGATATAAAAACAAAAAAAAGACTTTCTTTTAATATATAAGGGTTATTGACCAAGCGTGAGATCAATATGACTGGATATTGACCGAGTTCTTTTTTTTGTGTGTTTATGGACCGAAACGGAGTCCAGGTCCATAAATTCGCAGAAAAGGAACGAGGCCAATATTCCGTGACCGAACAAACTTGGTCAATAAAGGATTTATTATATGGCTTTCGGGGAAATTTTCTTACGGGATACAGCGAGTAGTCCCGAGCGGGCAAGATAGCTCCATCTTGCCTGCTCGGGTAGCCAATCACATCGCATAATTTGATTCATCTAGCCCGCTCACGGAGCTAGACATATAATAAAGAATAATCCAATGCGATTGAGTAGACAGACCGTAAACCGCTGCTTATAAGTTCAGGGTCAATACAGATGGCCTGGATGGGAGGGGGGGTAGGGGCGTGAAAATGTCAGTTGTCAGGTAAATTTTGCATAAAGATGATCTTCCGTAGCCAACAGCGTCTCACTTTCTCGCGTTTTGTCAGTTTTCAGTTAAATTTTGGGCCATTTGTCAGTTGTCAGTTAAGTGGCTGTTGATAATTAACTAAAGACCTTAAGAAAACTCTGAATTCTCCTTATTTATAGAAATATGCCATGCAACTTTAATTTTTGAATGGAAAATCTTTTTTTTTGTTTTGAAATGCTTGTGTTCTACTTTTCATCATCATACAAAACATCTCATTTTTTTTTTGAAAAAGCAGTGCTGTTAAAAATTTATGGCTTAAATTTCAATGTTCAACCTTACAAGACTTACAAATCCAGGCGATAACGAACTCGTGGTGACCTTTCGGATATGGACACGACCTACCAACATGTCGTGACGAATTAGTAGCAATTTAATTACTGCGGAACGGGGAGTTTCCTTCATTATAATTATGGTCTATACAGGTATGTGCCGCGGGATAGGGTTGGGTTTTTGAGGGTCTTTTGATCTTTAAACAGGTTGTCATTTTTGCCCCTGTTTGCATTTTCTTCCCAGTGTTTTCCTAAGATGGCTACATTGTACATCAGTTGTATCAGCTAAATTGCAGTGCGTAAATAACCAGCTAAATAGAAAACATATGATCTGTCCAAACTGAACTATTAGTAACCTTTCAATGTTACAGACACGAAATAAAGTTGAAACATTCATGCTATTCTTAGCTCTTACTTTTCCCTTGAATAGGGTGTCATTACTAGGGTGCGGGCCTTAAATAGGGTAACGATTTTCATTTGTTTCATTCTTATAGAGGGTCAGGGTTTAAGTGCCTTCGCGGCACACACTTATTCGAAATTTACTGAAGTACTCCCTACCCCTTTCCAGGCCGCGGAATGAGTAAACATATACGTTCTGGCATTTAAATTTGGTTGCATTTAGTAAAGACTAGAA
>JAHPZR010008641.1:0-5000 GCA_019787425.1 Platygyra sinensis | reverse complement strand
ATTTGCCCTGCGCGACATCCACGAAAATCCTCGCAGCAATGTACGCGCGTGTGCCGCAGGCGATGGCGCAATTTGTTCTAAAAATAGAAAAATTGTCCCATCATGGCGCCAACCCCAATACTAGAAATGGCGCGCGCTTACGGTCTCCGTCCCTGATTATGGCTCCTGCTATCACGCGATAGAAATCTCGAGCTCATAATCTAATTGTTTAATAGACAGGGCCTGTTTCTCGAAGCTCCCGGTAATTACCGGGCCCGTTAACCTGTTTTGTTTTCCATTCCAGATGGGAGTATCAAAGGCTTTGAATTTTATACAGTAAAGTTATTAGCTAAAAGAAACAAAATAGACTTTATTAGAGTTCAGAACACACCCTATTTTTCTTGAGATTTTGATTTCAGAATCTGATTTCGGGCCTGTTAAGTTACCGGGGATTTCGAGAAACGGCCCCCTGGTCTGTAAAATGCAGTTGCTTTGGCTTATTATGGAGTTTCAGGCTCCTGGTATTGGGCTCCTGGTCATGCCTGGTTATGAACCATGCGGAAGTAGATTTTCAGATCGAAAGTACTGAAATTATTTATTAGGGACATCGCGTATTCATTTGCTGAAGCGCGATGAAGGAAACAATGACAATGATGTTTCAAAATCAGAAGTATCCCCTGTAGGTCTGATCGGGAAGACGTGTCAAGACTCTTAGTGCAGCTCAGTAATACGAAAGCGTGAATTTTCATCATCTGGCAACTCAGGTGTCTACTCTCTTTTCTTGTTCTGGACCCTTACAATCAGGAAGGCTCTCTGTTTAGAGGCATGAAGATATCACATGCGAAGGTTTTGATAACCCTTTTAATTTACATCGACACTACGTTCCCAGAAATCATTGAAATCATCAGGACTCTAAGTGGGCCAAATGGGAAAAGACTGTCTTGGAAAAATGCCGTAGACTCGTTTCGCATGACTCAATCAGTATGCTACGGGGAAAACAGTGTATATGGGAATTATTGCAATATGTCATGCAACGTAGATGAAATAGGAAATCGTGGTAGTTACTTGTGCCCCTGTTCCCAAAAACACTCTACAGTAGCTTACTTCAAGAACAAATGGAGTTGCGTGGAAAATGAAGAGGTACGAAAACAACTCGGTAAGTATTTTTTTTTCTTTGTAATAATCATTAGACCGATATGATGATATTCATCATTTGATGGTCATGTAATAAATGATAATGAAAGGTTGTTTCAGCAAACATCATGAGACTGAAATTGAAGATTCGCTCAGTGCGTTTTGTCCGAAATTCAGAAATTCCTAAAACGTGACACATAAACAGGTACAAGCAGATACAGTACACATGAGCAGATACAGTACAAGCTAGGTAAGACTTTACTAAGATCGGTTGGTACTTTGTATACAGAAATGTAAGTGTCTCACCATATTTTGGAGTATCCATTCTAGTCAGAACCATAACTACAGAGTTTGTGGGGTTTATTCTCCAGAGCCTCATGCTGAGGTCCAAGGGCGTAGCCAGGGAGGGGGGGGGGGGTCGTGGGGTGCCCGTGACCCCCCCTTTGTAACCCTTTTTGTAAGGAAACAACCTACAATATTCAGGTGACAATCTGATGAGTAGCCTCTGTATGAGTCAGTGACCCCCCCCTTTGAAAAATCCTGGCTACGCCCATGCTGAGGTCTATTGTATTAGGCTGAATTTAACCTGCGATCAGGCGTCCTTTCTTTTCGTGGCGGGAAGGAACGCCTGATACAATTACTTGACCATTCGTCTGCCGCCCCCCTAGTTAAAATATCTGTCAGCGAGAATGTCGGCGATGCCATCAGATAGCGAATCAATCGGAATTACCGGAAGTCGATTCGTGGGCGGGAATTACACAAGGCGCTAACAGCGGTGAATTTACATACAGTGCTGTAGAGTAAAACGCATCCTCCTGTTTCGTTCGTAAATGAGTACGTTTCAGAGGCAGAACAAGAAATGCTATCCTTGTGAGTCTAGCGTGTCAATTGGTAAAGGTACCGTTCCTCTTTGTAAGCCAACAAAAAGCTACGGCTGTTTTTGATGTGGCGTTGGCTGTACTGCCCATATGAAACAACACTTTTGGAATTAACTGATATACCGTAGAATTCCGAAAGTGACGCCCCCCCCGAAAGTAACGGCTACCCGAAAGTAACGTTAATTTTTTGCCCTCCTATTAATTCCCGAAAGTAACGGTCCCCTGAAAGTAACGCACCCCCCCGAAATTAACGGCATTTTAAAAAGATACCCCCAACGGTAACAAAACAATGTTGTAGATCATTGATCTCGTTTTCCAAAAGCTGTTCAGCCTTATTTTGCTCTTTTTTCTTCCACGCTGCATAGGGGATAGTTTTTCCTCGAATTTGGAGCTTGAGCGTTTCAAATAACAGTTGATCATTAATGGAAAATATGTTCGACTGTGGATGCTCTAGATCGCCATTAATTTTGTAATCGTCTATCGTTTCTTTAATACATTCTTTAACAAGTCTCAAGTACTCCGAGTCCGAAAGTAAAGAGTTAAATAAATTTTTTTGGAATGACCTTAGCCATTATCTAGTGCGGTCAATCAATTTTTCATATACAATTGGCGAAATGTCCGTCACTCAAAGAAGTGCACTAATAACTATTTTACCTAATCCAAACAAACAAAAGTTTTATTTAAAAAATTGGAGACCAATCTCTTTACTTGGCGTCGATTATAAGATAGCTTCTGCTGTTATTGCCAATCGTATTAAGAAGGTTCTCCCAAGTATCATCTCACACACCCAAAAAGGTTTTCTTAAAAACAGGTCCATTGCTGAAAATACTAGGCTAATTTATGATATCATCGATAAATTAAACTCTAATAATCAAGAAGGCTTACTGCTATTAATTGATTTCGAAAAAGCATTCGATTCGGTAGAATGGACGTTTCTTGATGAAGCCTTAAAGTTCTTTAACTTTGGGGAATTCATAAGGCACTGGGTTAAAACCTTTTATAATAATATTAACGGTTCTATTTTATATAATGGACATTGCTCAAACTCGTTTTCGGTCACAAGAGGAGTTAGACAAGGCGATCCATTGTCACCTTACCTTTTCATTATATGTGCCGAGCTTCTAGCAGATGCAATAAAACAAAACAGTCAAATCAAGGGCATCACCGTGAATAATGAAGAATTTGTGCTGGGACAGTACGCAGATGACACTGTCTTCCTTTTAGATGGAGACCAAAGTTCTATTTCTCAATGCTTAAACACTTTAGAGCTCTTTGGGGAATGCTCAGGTTTCAAGATGAATACTGAGAAAACTAAAGCAGTGTGGCTAGGCAGAAAGAGATTCTCAAATGATATACTACTTCCGGATATAAATCTTGCTTGGATATTCAACGAACCGTTTGAGATTCTCGGGATAACGTTCTTCACCGAAACGCAGCGAACAGCAGAGTACAACTACAAAATAAAACTAGATAGAAAGCTATTGGACTCGTGGGCCTGGAGATTTTTGAGTATTTTAGGCAAAATACAGGTAATTAAGTCGCTTGCAATATCTAAATTTGTGCATCTATTGACGGCTCTTCCTACTCCCGGAGAACCGTTTCTAAAAGAATTAGAAACGCTCTTCTTCTCGTTTATTTGGAGTGGAAAGCGTGACAAAGTAGCTAGGAAAACGATAATCAATGATGTAGAGAATGGGGGCTTAAAGATGACTGATATTCGATCTTTTGCTAAGGCTCTAAAGATCTCTTGGATTAAAAAAGTATGGGACGTAAATTACCAAGCAGATTGGAAAAGGCTCTTAACTTCTGACTGTTTCTATTGGGAAGATGTTTGGTTTTTAAACAAAAAATCACTATTCGTTTTTGGTAGCTCCTTTATGCAAAATGTTATTTGGAGGGATGTTGTTGAATCATGGGCAGAGTATGTCCGCGAACCTGTAGAAGCCAGAGACTTTTTGTCACAGCCACTGTGGAATAATGTTTTTATTAAGATTGAGAACAAACCGGTTTTCTATAAATCGTGGTACATGAAGAATCTACGCTATGTCAATGACCTTGTAGATGAATCTGGTTTTTTTCTATCACCAACCGAATTAATCAGTAAGTTTAATCTTAAGAGCAACTTCTTAAATGTCTATGGTGTTATGTGTGCAATCCCAAATTCATGGAAAACT
The DNA here is from genome assembly GCA_019787425.1 of Platygyra sinensis. Classification (NCBI taxonomy): domain Eukaryota; kingdom Metazoa; phylum Cnidaria; class Anthozoa; order Scleractinia; family Merulinidae; genus Platygyra; species Platygyra sinensis. The sequence continues at coordinate 835 of JAHPZR010008641.1, read as the reverse complement.
GAGATTAGGGACTATGGTAAAAAGTTGCAAGCGGTCTCATCTCATAGTATAGGCGGAGGGCCTATTTAAAACAAAAAGGGTGACCAGTTTTACTTATGACTTTTTGCGAAAGTCTATTGCTTTACAGCCAGCTAAGGTGCAACGTAAGTGGAATAGCCTTCTTCCTTCCTCGGTTAATGATTGGACTACCTATTATATAATCCCTTTCTAATGCACAAGCGCTAGTAAGTTAAGAAGTTTTCAATGTAGGATTTTCCATAGAATAATTGGCACAAACACGATGTTAATGAAAATAGGGATTAGAGATCAGGACGAGTGTTTTTTCTGTGATAAAAAACCTGAAACCATAGAGCATCTCTTTTGGTATTGTGACAGGATATGCCCCCTTTGGAACGACCTCTCTAACTGGATCTGTGAGCAAACAAAAATTAAAATCGCGTTTTCCCTTGAATCCGTCCTCTTGGGATATACAGGTTGTATGCCTTATAATAATGCTATTAATTGTATTATTTTAGTAGTCAAGTTTTTCATTTATAAATGCAAGATGGAACGCCGTTTCCCCGATTTTCCTGGCATACAAAGCTACCTTAAATATCATTATACTATTGAAAAATTTGCATGCAGTTTTTATCATCAAGATAAAATTTTAAGTAAGTGGAGACAAATGGAAAAATTATTCCACTAAGAAACAATGTTAGTGTACTTTTTGTAAGCGTGTGTTTAATGAGCATTGTTAAGCTACACTATGTATAAGCAATTAGTGTTTCTTTTTTGTAATGTAACAAGTAGTGTATTGTAGTGTACTGTAACGGATGTGGTGTAATAAAGAAGTTTA
>JAHPZR010008640.1:17500-20000 GCA_019787425.1 Platygyra sinensis | reverse complement strand
AGATGAAGAACTTTTAGTTCTACATCTCCACGGGATACCAGTGGCTTGTAACATTCCAGTGTAATCACTCAACAACTGTACTGCATGGACTTCAATGAGACTGGGTGAACCAGAACCCACCACAGCATGTTCCTATAATGTACGTCACGCACGTCGGAAAAATAACTTTGACGATTTTGTTACATATCTTGAAGCACTCATCAGCAATTGTATTGCATGGACTTCAGCCTGGGTGAACCCGAAAATATCCTCTAACCCTCGGCAACGTCAATTCTACGTGGACGTTTGCGTGGGCAAACCAGAGAGCATTTATAATATGTACCTATACGGATTTTCTATGTATCCGAAATAATTGTCTTTCAGAAAACTATTGTACGATGGACTCAGTATAGGGTCTAACTCACAACTGAAAACAGTGATTTTTAGTACCTGTCTAGTCCCCATACTATCTAAAAGCATGACAATCCGTGTAAGTTAATTATCATATAAATGAAAGATTAATCTAATGATATAACTTGGCACCTTCGTCTTGTTGTCTTGATTCGATGCTCTACGAGGTTGGTCACGGCTAGCGCTAGCTGAAGACACTTTTTGGTTCTCTCTGTCGTTCTCAGGTGATTGAATTCATGTACAAGCCAATCGTGGTTGTCGGTTTTGTTTGGTTTTCAACAACTGTTTAATAGTTTGCCGCAACAACAAATCCAAACCAGACGTATATCCAGGGGCAGCTTCTTTGTTGTTCTTCCCGCGAAAGGAAAACAAGCGCGCCTTCTTTAACTCCACGTGGAAAATTCGACTGAAAACTGGATCAATTTCGCACAAATGCGTCAGGAGAAACACCATATCTTCTAATTCGGGAGGCAAGTCTCGTTTTGTGCCCGTTTTCAATGACCGATGACTGGTTCATTGGAAGTCGAAGTCTCTATTATGTGTAAGCGAACAATAATCCCGCGTTGTGAAAATTTATTATAAAAAATTACCAGGTTACTTATAGTACACAGTTTCTTTTATTGAAAGCAATTATCGCAAACCACAATAGAACCGCAAAATTCTTGCGATGACAGCAACCTAACAGATAAATGACGTCACGCCATAGCAACCGGACCTGGACCTTCCTTCTGCATGAATTTTTTTTCTTTACCTTCTTCTTTGCACGAATTTTTTTTCTTGGCAATTTCCCTTGCATGAATTTTTTTTTGGTTTTCCCCCCCCCTCCCCCACACCTTTTCTAATGGTCGGTCCCTTAAATATTTTTTCTTGAATACTACATTAGCTGCTATATTTCGGCTGGTCTGGCCAGCCGAAATATTGTGTTAAATATATCACGTTGTGTCAGCCTTGCAGTAGTCTTTGACTTCTCATCGTCTTTATTTTTCAAGTTTGACTGATTAGATCTCCATCGAGATCCAACGTTAAATCAAGCAGGATCTTCGTTCACGGCTTTGCAGTTTATCTAGTTTGTTATTAGCTGCTCGCAGTCTGGTGAAAATATCGACTTTTCTTCCCATCCTGAATTCCCCATATTCTGTTTTAAATCTATCTGGACTGTCTTGCCATCATCGATCGAGCGAACAATTGATCGTTCCCAATCTCCTCTCGGTTGAACAGAAGCGAAGTCCCCACATTCTCCCGGAGAGTAGGGCAAAATCTAAGTCCCCACATTTCCCCCACCACAAGGGCTGAAATTTGTTGCAAAGTCCCCACAAAGTCCCCGTATTCCCCCACATCAGCCCGGGGTCCACCCCCCTCGGGGAAGCCGATGACAAGTGCATAAAGTCCGAAAAGCTCCTTTAAATTTGTGATCTGTTGTCAAAACTTAAGCTTACTTGAAAGCGCTCCGATCTTCATGTTTTCGCGGCGGTTGTAGGAAGAACTTCTTCACCGGCAAGGTTTGAGGACTTTGTGAGGAACGTTTTGGAACGTTTTTCAATGAGGCAAATCGATCAAAAATCGATAAACATTTTTTACAATCCCATTCGTCAGCTTACCAACAGAAAAAATCGATAAAGATTTTACGCAGTCCTATTGGCTAGCTTTGCAATTTGTCCCCACAAAGAAAAACAAACCCAGCTGGATTTTTACCGTGGTATGCCTATGGCATACCACGGAATAAGAACGTTTCTATTAATTATTATTTCTTCTAGTGCACCCTAAACGATACTTTGACGGCTAAAAATGGTGATGTTTCGTCGTCAACACCGTAAGCGAGCCAAGAATCCTTGATTTGTACCCGAGACGACGAAAATTTGTCAACCTATGCATATAAAAGTTCCCGGCCCCCGGGTTTTGAACATCAGGCGTTTAAGGTGGTTGGTTGCAGTTTCCAGTACTTTTCCCCCAAATCATCGGGCAACAAGTTGCTGTTAATTTTGTGACACAATAGGTTACCATAGCAACAATATCACCTGCTAAAAACACCCTTAATTTTAGCTTTAAGCGCTTATAACTCAAAAACGAGCTCGGTGACCCCCATTTTTTATTATCGAATTGTAATCAGCAT
>JAHPZR010008640.1:10000-12500 GCA_019787425.1 Platygyra sinensis | reverse complement strand
CAAGCTTGATGAAAAACATGTTTATGACCTTTCACCTCCTGCTCTTTTGACCTTCAAAACATTGGTAAGTGTTTTTGATAAATAAACTGAAAAGCAAGAATTCTAGGAAATCTGCAGGGCTTGGTGAGAGCCTGTAAGCAAACGCATAGCCAATAACGGCAGTGTGACAAGTAGCTGTGGATCCACGAGGCGATAGCCGAGTGGATCCGCAGACTGACATCAATTTGTTTTTTACGCTAACAAATTGTCGAATTGCCGGCTCTCGCTCGTTGACGCGTCGCATGAATTTTAAATTCATGTGTCTGTCCGCATATTGACAATAAAAATTAGCCAATGAGCGCACGTAAATTTCTGCAGTTATCGTAAAAATAGAGATGTTTCATCCTGATTACGAAGGATGCTCACAACTAAAAACAATAATTTTTTCTATTTTTTTATTCCAGTCAGCTGAAAAACCTGACAGACAGTGCTCATATTGGAATCTCAACGAAAAGTATAACCATTATGTTCTTTTGAGAGTTTCTTCAAGTTCCGATATCCATCTCCTGCCATTCACGCCCCTCACAATACACACATTTATAATCCATCAAATCTTTTCGCTCGCGCGCGATTGGTCTAAACACGTCACGTGACCGAATATCACCCAGCTAAAACTGGGGGATATCCGAGATTAGTAAATTGTCAGCTCCGACTATTGCATTTCTAGCTTTTTGATTGGCTAAAAAACTCCGACTATGAGCCAATAGTCCGAGTTTTACGTCATATGGAAAATAGTGCGCCAAGTTTAAAATTTTTCGCTTTGTAAAATTGTGGAAATAAAAATCGGCGGCAAAACCGGGTTTGAGAATTTACTAAAACAATTATTCCATTCGCCCTTGTTGGATATGAAGTGATTATAACCAACTCGCGCTACGCGCTCGTTGGTTATTCTATCACTTCATATCCAACGCGGGCTCATGGAATAATTGTTATATATCCCCCAATTTTCGAAACGGCTCGCGTTGCGAAAAAGATTTGAAGGATAATAAACACGATAGCCTCCATTTGGGGCGAAAATATGCTCGGATATTTATCCTTGGACATTATCTGTTCCTCGAAGCTCAGAACTAAGTATTAGATGAACTGACTCTAGTTTCCCAGGCTAACGCCACGCAAATGCACTTCTAGAGCTAAATAATGAAATAATGTCAAATCTGACCTCCAAACTGCCGTCTACAAATACTTGAAGTTTCTCTGGTCTGAACATAGTTAGATTACAGCTTCTGATGACACAGTTAGACATCAGAGGCTGGCGATCAACGCAACTATTTTATATCATACTGCTTTGAATATCTTGCTGTCGAAACAAACTGCTCGGGCCACTGCAATTGTTCAAAGGGTGGACAACTTTATCCAACGAATAACCCGCTTTCCAGTGGATAAATGTTGATTACGTATTGGATCAGTATACCTTTTAAATAAAAAACAGATAGTTCTTTAAAGAATATATTTTATTTTCTAGTGAGTGGTTAACTGATGGTGTCAAAGAATTAAAACCCGACTCGAGCACTACACATACAGTGTGCCAAGCTGATCATTTCACCAGTTTTGCTATACTCATGCAACACAGGAAAATACCGGTTTGTAGATACCTGTTATTTTGTTTGCTACGTTGATATCATACATTTGCATCGCTTAACAAGGGGCTTAAACAAGATCGTAAGTTTCAAGCAATGAAGAAAAAAAAAAAAAACCGGCACAGCAGACTTTCAGGTCTGAAGTTTACATCGGTTAATGCTGCAGTTCATAGAGAGAATTGAAATACGTTTTGAATTGTTTCACCTCAGGAACTTCTTAGTTCTATTAGTCAGAGAAAAGCAGGTATTAAACTAGGGTTTCTTATCTGCTTATGTGAATGGGTTCAGTTTAATCAAAGACGAAGTCAAGGTTGCTTACAGTTTAAAAGTAAGTTTGCTTCCTTTGTTTACAGTTCTCTAAGGAGGACATTCTGGCTCTGAGTATAATCACCTACATTGGCTGTGGAATATCAACGGCAGCTCTCATCATCACCCTTATTATATTCTTAAGCATCGAGTAAGTAAACAATTGTAATGCTGATAAGAGCGGAACATTTCAATGTCATTAGGTAGGTAGCTACTCCACTCCATAGAAGGACATATAATTAGGTAATAACAACTCTTTTGTATTCGTTTCAGATCACTGTCATCGGAACGACATAAGATTCATACTAATCTTGTCGTCGCATTACTTCTGGCTCATGTTCTCTTTCTGGCTGGTATAAAGGAAACATCCAATGAGGTAATCGAGTCAACATCCTATTTGAGGAATTATAATGCGTGAAGCGGGCTCAAAAAAACTATTGTTGAGGCCAGCCGCATGACCTCAGATTTAGCTGAAAGTTTCTTTGCTCTTTCTCTTTCGTTTCGCTGCAGGTCCTTTGTGAAATTATTGCAGTGTTTTTGCACTACTTCTTCCTGACCGCGTTTACCTGGATGCTAGT
>JAHPZR010008639.1:47500-53311 GCA_019787425.1 Platygyra sinensis | reverse complement strand
GTTATGAATAAAGCTCTGAAAATTGCACATCTAAATCACATCTCGGTCTGAATATCCCAATAAAGTTTAATGAAACCTTGATTGACTCATGTATGGTGTTTTTTCGCCTTCCTGGGCCGTCTAAAGCGTTTTATAGCGAAATAACTTTTGGCCAGTTACGGTTAAGACAAGAGAGGGAGTCTCCTTCTCTTGTCTTACATGTAACCGTAACCGAAGCATCCCGGAATCCCTCCAGCCTTCCTGCCTTCTGAGCCCGCAGTGCAGGCAGCGAAGACAGCTCTAGAAATCGAAGAGCTACTTCGTGTGTGGAAACACATAGTACCAGGAAAAAACATGGCATGGCTGACGATACAAACGTAAAGGAAGACAATAATATAGCGCAATCTTCTCTCTTTAATGCACAGGGAGCACACAATTATTATTGCTGAGTAGGGAGAGAATGAGTAAAGGAACGAAAAGAATGAATACTTTACGCGATTTTACTGGGAAAACCGCTGCTTACAAATCCTGCTCAAACACTGCAGCGCTACACTCGTACCTAGTCCTTTCCACCTTCTGCAATTTTATTTTTTTTTTGATTTGTATATAAATTTGACAAGGGAGGCAACTCTTCCAAAACATTTTGAACGCGCTGCGAATATCCGCTCGAATCTCTAATTTCGTTGCTTTCGCGAAACCAAATAAACACAAAATGAGGTCGGAAGGTTTTTCTACAACTTGGCCGAATTTGTTTTCGAATACTTTTGCCAAAGTCGAAGAATTTTAGCGACTTTTGCAAAGTTTTGTCTCAATTCGCTTTTCGCAACATGATCGTACCGTTACCTAAATCCCAAACACGTCATCTAGCGCGCGCTCAGGCTCCCCTCCATCTCCCACACATGCTTTAGTGTATCTCCTATAGTTGTACTCTCTTAAAATTCTTGGGGTGACTATATTGACAACGAACTGACCTACTGTGAACATATATCCAACATGCTCAAAAAAATCTATGCCAAGATTGGTGTTCTAAGACGTCTTAAAAGACTGATGCCTCATAACGTGTCTCTATCACTTTACAAGACCTACCTGCTTCCTCAATTGGAATACTGCAGTCCTCTACATATTGGAATAAATAAAACTTTGAACTCTAAATTAGAGTCAGCCAATAAATATGCGCTTAAAACTCTATTAAATCTAGGTAACAATCTTGACTATGATACTATGTTATATGCAGTGATATGCAGTCTCTTGAACATAGACGTTATTACAGTTCTCTTGTTTTATTATACAAATGCATGAACTCTAACGGTCCACAATATATCAAGAACTTTTTTCAGACTCGTCATACTAAATATAATTTAAGAAGTAGGGGCATTAATCTGGAACAACCTGGCTACAACAACAGATTCTTTCATAACTCGTTTACCTATATAGTTAGTCGCCTATGAAATAAACTCCCTGCACATATTAAAACATCAAGTAAGTTTAGTGACTTCACTCGTAACCTGAAGGCAAATTAGGGCCTAACTGTCATTGTAACTCTTGTATATAGTTTTACTTCCATTTGTTTTTTAACAGTTAATGTACTTCTTACCCTAGTATCTTAGTATCGTAAGTAATCTTTATATTTCAATTAGACTCTATTTATTTATTTATTTATTTATTTACTTTTTTACTTATTTACTTTTTTTCTCTTGTTCTGTTCTTGATATATTTTAAATATATTTCATATAGTTTTATTCATAGATAGTTGTATAGTCTTACGTTTTAAACATGAGCCTCTGGCTCGGGCAACTGGGCAACCATGCCTCACGTAAGACAATAAACTTGACTTGACTTGTACTATCCTGTAGATTGTGTGACGACCACGTTCGACCAAATTCTTTTTATCAGCATTCATGGATAGTTTTAAACATGAGGGTAAGGCGGCTAATAGCTCTCGTCATTTGAAGGTTTTGTCGTCTAAGGTCGTTTATCATTTGTCAGGATTTGTTGAGCGAAGATTATCAAGAGAAAATAATCTGTATGGTTGACTTGTAAGTCAACATCCTAGAACAAATTGGTAACAACAACGCTGACACAAAGCTGACGAACTTTGTTCATTCAAGATTAAATACAGACCCGGTTTACAACATTCCTCTGTTAACGCCTAAGCAAACCATTGATATTATAGATAAAATCTCCCGTAACAAGGCCTCTGGGTACGATGGCATGAGCGTACGAGTACTTAAGAAAATTATACCACTGTTTGCAAACCCTTTATGCAAACTACTTAATCTTTCTATATCGATCGAAACTTTAGGAGTGTTTCCAAGAAGATTTACCATGAAACGGCACTTGAACTCTCAATTGATGTTATCGGACTGAAAAGCTGAGATGTACTAAAGGGTCGAGACAGGTGCGTCGCACAGGGAGAGTGGTGTGAGATGTATGAGAGTGGAACTGTTTGCGACCAGCTCACCTACAAAGTTAAAGTAAACGTGATACTGTATGTTAACTCACTAGTCAATCAATCAATTAATCAATCAATCAATCAATCAATCAATAATAAATCAACCTTTATTTTAAAACGATAGTTTTCAAAGCTATAAAGCTTGTAGGGTCGTTTAACAGAGGACTTGTTATGTGCCAAAGAACTTTATATACAATAGTTAAATTTAACTAAACTTCATGCGGATTGCTATATTTAAAGGCTCAATCTTATAAACGTCACGAATAAAGGAAAACAACAACATTATTGAATGTTTAATGTGCATGTATAATTCAGAACAGTGGCCGTGGTATTTTCACAACTCTCTGCTAGGATTTTCTGTACCCGTACAAATAGTTTCACCAAATAGGCATGAAGACATTTGGGATCAATATCAGTATCTGGGCAACTGCGCACTTACCCCTCCCCTAACCCAATAGTAACACTAACTTTAAACGTATTATAACATGCTGGGTTAGGGGAGGGGTAGGTGCGCACTGATAATGATCGATATTTGATGTATACCTGAGAGAGAGAGACTTTATTTTATGAGGGTGACACGTGACAGTAACTAACATTGCTAGTGAACTTGTGGCCCTCTAAAATACAAAATACAATTTATAAAAACTAATTAGGGGTAGATACTATTTACAATAGAATAAAAAAACAAAAAAAATATTCCTAGAATTTAATAACTAGACAAATTGATTTGAAAGCGAAAGGTATGCAAAAAACATCTATCTATTGTCATTAATTTTGAACTGATCCCTTTGTCTTCTGAGAATTAGTAATGTTTTCCATAATTCAGCCTTAAAGGATTTCAAAAACTTATTTGTGTTTAGTGATCGAGGCAGATTGTTCCTGTCCTTTACCGTCCTTACAGCAAAGGTTCGCCCACCCTCCGAGTTATTTTTATGGAGGGGGCACAATAAATTTAAATTACAGTTCCTCGAGGTTCTTGAGTCAGCATCGGAGTTTTTTTCTAAGACATGCGTTTAAGTAGTTGGATGAAGTATCATTTATCCGCCTCTTGTTGCACAATGTCCATACTTGGCTTGCATACATCATAAGTGGTTTTATTATTGCGTTAAAATAGATTATTCTCTGTTTTTTCTTTAAGTAGGGGCTAATATGGCGTAAGAGGCCAAGTCACTTCGAAAGTTTATTGCAAAGTCCGTCAACGTGCACTTCGTACATGTCGTAGGTTAGATCTTCATCCATGGTCGAACCAAGAAGTTTATGGTTTGCAACGTTTTCAATTTCTGCGTTATCCGTTTTTACTTCCAGTTTTCCTGAATCTTGAAACTATGCGCTTCCGTAGAGGCCTCTCCGTTATCAACAAAGCTTTTGTTTTTTGCATATTCATGTTCATTTAATTTTGTTTTCTCTGGCCCATTTCTCTACTTCACTCAGGTCTAGTGTCAATGTTTGATTTAAAGATTGTATTATTTTCCAGTTTGAACTCGAAGACAAGGTGGTATCGTGTGCATAAATGTCCATAGTTGACTTTTGAACGAGAAGAGGCATATCGTTGACGAACAAAGGGAAAAGCGCCGGACCAAGAATTGATCCTGGGAGTACACCTTGTTTTACCGTCAACTGTTCAGACGTAGTTTTCCCTAACGAAATAAACTGCTACCTCTCAGACAGCAAGGATTTGAACCAGGCAACAGAAGAAGGAGTAGCACCGTAGATCGACAGCTTTTTTAGAAGACGTTCGTGATCAATCACATCTAAAAAGCTTTTCGGAAATCTATAAAAACCAGACCGGTCACTTCGTCATTGTCCATGTTCATTAGAATCTAAGTCTGATCAGAGCTGTTTCAGTAGAGTGCCCTGACTTAAAGGCTGATTGCAGCTCTTATAATAAGTTGTCTTTACATACGAATTTAGAGAGAGAGCTGACCACGTGCTTTTCGAGAATTTTTGAGAGGACAGGTAAAACAGATATCGCGCGATAGTTAAGTTGTTGATGTCATTCCGTGCTCCGCCTTTGTGCAATGGTGTGGACTTTAGCTATTTTCCAATGATTCGGGAAACTGTTTGTCGATATAGAAAGATTAAGTAGTTTGCATAAAGGGTTTGCAAACAGTGGTATAATTTTCTTAAGTACGCGTACGCTCATGCCATCGTACCCAGAGGCCTTGTTACTGGAGATTTTATCTATAATATCAATGGTTTGCTTAGGCGTTAACAGAGGAATGTTGTAAACCGGGTCTGTATTTAATCTTGAATGAACAAAGTTCGTCAGCTTTGTGTCAGCTTTGTGTCAGCGTTGTTGTTACCAATTTGTTCTAGGATGTTGACTTACAAATCAACCATACAGATTATTTTCTCTTGATAATCTTCGCTCAACAAATCCTGACAAATGATAAACGACCTTAGACGACAAAACCTTCAAGTGAGGAGAGCTATTAGCCGCCTTACCCTCATGTTTAAAACTATCCATGAATGCTGATAAAAAGAATTTGGTCGAACGTGGTCGTCACACAATCTACAGGATAGTACAAGTCAAGTCAAGTTTATTGTCTTACGTGAGGCATGGTTGCCCAGTTGCCCGAGCCAGAGGCTCATGTTTAAAACGTAAGACTATACAACTATCTATGAATAAAACTATATGAAATATATTTAAAATATATCAAGAACAGAACAAGAGAAAAAAAGTAAATAAGTAAAAAAAGTAAATAAATAAATAAATAAATAGAGTCTAATTGAAATATAAAGATTACTTACGATACTAAGATGGTAAGAAGTACATTAACTGTTAAAAAACAAATGGAAGTAAAACTATATACAAGAGTTACAATGACAGTTAGGCCCTAATTTGCCTTCAGGTTACGAGTGAAGTCACTAAACTTACTTGATGTTTTAATATGTGCAGGGAGTTTATTCCATAGGCGACTAACTATATAGGTAAACGAGTTATGAAAGAATCTGTTGTTGTAGCCTGTTCCAGATTAATGCCCTACTTCTTAAATTATATTTAGTATGACGAGTCTGAAAAAAGTTCGTGATATATTGTGGACCGTTAGAGTTCATGTATTTGTATAATAAAACAAGAGAACTGTAATAACGTCTATGTTCAAGAGACTGCATATCACTGCATATAACATAGTATCATAGTCAAGATTGTTATTCCAATATGTAGAGGACTGCAGTATTCCAATTGAGGAAGCAGGTAGGTCTTGTAAAGTGATAGAGACACGTTATGAGGCATCAGTCTTTTAAGACGTCTTAGAACACCAATCTTGGCATAGATTTTTTTGAGCATGTTGGATATATGTTCACAGTAGGTCAGTTCGTTGTCAATATAGTCACCCAAGAATTTTAAGAGAGTACAACTATAGAAGATACACTAAAGC
>JAHPZR010008639.1:20000-42500 GCA_019787425.1 Platygyra sinensis | reverse complement strand
ACGTCCCTAACTGCGTAGTCTCAACATTAACAAGATGTTTTTAAGCAACTTTGAAACACGATATTCATTGCATCAGTGTATTCACAAATCAAGAAGCCCATCACGGAAAATATCGACACCAACCAATTCAAAAATTGGCTCAAATATTTGTTGGTTTGCATATTTAAGCCTCGCGAGTTTTACTCTATCGAAATTTTCCCAGTTGAATCCGTGAGTCTAGAATCATGCTACGTGATTTGTAAAGTTTTGTGTATTCTTGCCCAAGGATTCTTGCTGACATTGAGCTTACCTGTTTACCAGAACGCACATGTAAATAATGTTTGCGAAAAGGTTTATTTCATTCGATGTTATTTATTTCCAGTGTTCCACTGTTAACATTTAAAAATAAAAAGGGAAATATGTGTTAAGGAGAATTCCGTATGCCTCTGATGGATGGAAACTTTAATCCTTTCGCTATCTTGAGTAAACAAGAACGGGAATAAACAAGAACACATTATCTATACCAGTTGCGTTACGGTGCGTTACGTTTTTCTCTCACACAAGTGATGAGCCTACTTCAGTTCTTTTCTCGTACAAAAGAACTTCTAATTATATAACAGACAATAAGTATTTTTTGTTAATGTTTTGGTAGATTCGTTACGTTCATTGACGGCAATACAGCCCTTCACAATATTTTAGTCTTCAAATTAGTAAAACGTTGCGTTACCATTCATGTCTTAAGATTCTCTGCAGTTCTCGCGATCACAACGCCGAAAAACAGATCTAGCCTCAAAACAAATTCCATTTTTCAAATTGCAATATTACTTCTGCCAGTAATTTTCCGCCGACCTACGCTATTCTATTTTCCACTACAAGCACAGTGACAATTTCCTGAACACTTTCTTCAGTGATTTTTATGGCCGATCTAACTGATTAATCCGGCGTGGCAATTAACTCATTCCAATGCTACGCTCCCTAGCCCAAGCATCCCACGGAATCGCCTTTTGGCGTCTTGTTTATGCTAAAATACAGGTAAATCTCTGTTTTCGGCGAAACATGCAAGTTGGGCGCCGCCGCGCGAAAGGAAAAGTGTTACATTATTAAAAAGAAATGGATAAGTCGAAAAAATACTTATTGTATGTATGTGTCCCAAGCCATACTAGACAATATCAAACACTTTCAACAAGCGGAACCCGAACATTATTTTGATTATACAAACTGGCGACTTAAAATTTGCATCTGGCGACTATATTTCTTCAGTTAGTCGCCAAAAGGCGACCTAACGATTTTTTTAATTTCGAGCCCTGAACATTCATGTCATATTTTTTTCACATTGTGATCTGTCATTCAATTACCAAGGGCTTTATAAAATTGTAAAAATGCTATGCAAAAATTAACTATCAAAACACCTTTATTAGTTATTTTCTTAAATTAATTTATTAACTTCAAGTCCAGGTTTTCTTCAACTAAGCTCCACAAACAAACTTGCCTGTGTGTCGATGTTTGGGCCACGCTCTGTCGAAGGAAGCCGATCTTGCCCTAATGTTTCCTCGTTAACTAATAACTGATGCTTTATTTCAGTTCTGCTTACCCCAATGTCATTTATGTAACCTACAATCAGTGTACAAAATGCTACGATAACCATCACGGCTGCCAAAAGCCAGTAATAGTTTGCAACCTTTTCATTGCCCAGATAACGACCAAGAACTTCTTCACTAGCTCTGGGATACCATCCCCACACATATGAAGTAAGTGCTAAAATGACAAGACTGAGGAGACTCCCAATACTTAAACTGATGTTGTACACAGCTGATGTGACACTTGGTGGAGTGGAGGGGCACATCGACAACATCATTTGAAGCCCTATTATAGTAAAAAGGAAAAAAATAAATAAGAAATATCTAAACAAATAATAATAAAAATTTTAAAAGTCACAGTATCACATGCCACATACTGTTACCCCCCGCCCCCTCCCCCTGGAAGGACTGTCAGAGGCGGAGTTGTCTTCTTGTACCAGACAACCTAACTGAACTTTTCCTGAGCCCAAATCCCCTCTGTCATGTGAATGATGACATTGAAAACCAAAAAATATATTAAGTATTATGAAAACATGACAACTTCATAAGAAATAGAAAACATTGCCTGTGTTTCTGTCAAGTTATAGAAACACGAGTGGAAGTTTGCAAGAGCAAGAAATTCTGTGGGAACACGAGCCGCACACAAGTGTTTCCATAGCTTTCTCTAGTTCTCCCAAACTTTCACGAGTGTTTCTATTTAACAATTAGATTATGAGCTCGAGATTTCTATCGCGTGATAGTTGAAGAGAGCGCAGCCCGAGTCAACTATCGCGCGATAGAAATCGAGAGCGAATAATCTAGTTGTTTTAGTATAAATCTACTAGTCGTTCAGAACTTAATCTAAATCCTCTTCTCAACACTTCGAAAACGCCAAGAAATGGCCGTGATTTTGTTAACAAGCGCACACTGTTACGCTACTCACTATCTATCACAGAATAGTTAGTGAGTAGCGTAGCCAATCAGAGAACGGCATTCGTGATAGGACGCTAGTAGATTTATACTAAAACTCGATAGAAACACAGATAACATGTTTTGTATTTCTTTTAGCAAACACCACAATGAGAAATGGAAAACAACTTGTTGACTTTGATTATCAAAAGGTAAATTCTCTTTGCTCACACCATCATTGTGTCAACAGCTCATGCTAGTTCTGTGCATGTAGCAACACAAATTTTAAACAATCAGCGCACATATTTTCTTAGGACTGCTTTCTTAATGTATACAATACACTACAGGACTACTGTATCCACTCACCTGGAATAGCTGTGAATACTTCACTCATACCCATCAGCGTGTACTGTGGAATCTGCCACCAAATGGAGTAGTCTCGCACTACTGAGTACATTACACCACTGGCAGTGCAATTTACACTACCATAAACAGAGAAGATGTTTGTCATGGCTCTTTCTACATGGCCAGCTGCAGTATATCAAAATATAAACAATTACCGGTATTGGATGAGGTTTTTGTGATATCCGGAATAATCATGGTCGAGGTAAGTGTTATCTGTTAACAATAACCGAGACCTTGATTATATTCCAGATATCACAAAAACCGAATCTAAAAGTTGTCTTATTATTCATTGTTTTAAAGGAAATAACGACAAATGCATTATCGATGAAGCGAATCGAGAAGCCATTCTTACTTCGCTGTCTGTGAACTTGACATTGCTCTTGAAAATCATGCATTGCGCACGCAACCTACAGATTATTCACTAATCTGTAGGTACAGATTAGGGCAGTAAAGGGTTAATGTCAAGAATCTATTAGTAAATGGCAGTACTGGTAATGTATTTGGGCCAAGTTCTTGAAGAAGATCATTACTTTGGGCCAGCAAGCCAGTTATCTTTGACAACCCTTCATAAATACTACTTGGGTCCTTCTTATCCATTTCTTCATATCTTTTCCTTTGCTACTGAATGCTTTATTAAATTAAGTATGTCTAAATATGCATGTAATGTATATGGTCAGTATATTACTGTACATTAGATCACTATTGACAAAACCTGGCTTTTATGTAATTATTTTGTCTTCATGTTGTTTTCCTGAATTTTTAAATTGCTCCTGATCTAATAATGTGCAATGCAATGGAAAACCTGTATATATTACTTGGTGACAGCATAATATGCAACACATACCCATCCCAGCGGATCCAGCAGCCAATAACATTCCTAAGAAGATCCTCCATAAAATGGGGATACAGACACCACACCTGGCTAAACTAGGATAGACTCCTCTCTCCATTACAGGAACCAGGATCAATAGTATGACAATCTCACAGAGACTAGGCCAGGCAGCAGGAATAGTTATTGCTCCATATTCTGCCTTAAGGTGGAGCCCTTGAAGGATAAATGTACTGTAAAGCTGAAGGAAACAAAATTTTAAATCTAGTCATTTCTCCACAAGCCATGTACTTGAGTATAGATGGGGGTGTATGGTCTGGTGCTGACAGTAAGGAAAATTGAGACCATTCCCGATTGAAGTGTTCTGGACAAGAAAATATTGCAGCCACCACATTCATAATGGCCACCTTATTACTATGGTTACCTTATTCTGCCCTAACAAAAGCTCAGTGAGTCTTTTCCTCATTTAAAGAACTCCCGACCTGTAATATGTCCACCCCATTATTATGGCCAGGTTTTTGTGGCCCATAGGTGACTCGATTAGTACAGTTTCACTGTACTATCAATACTAAAAACACGTACAGTGTAATCTATGTTTTTCTCACCTATCTCCACCATAGAAATGGGGTAGAGATTGCTGCATTGAGCCAGAGTAAAACTACATTGTAGTCAATTAAGTTGCCACCCACAGGCTGAACTGTAGGTACATGTACATGTACATGTACATGTACATGTACATGTTTGAAGATGATTGTCTGTATGTATTAATTGATCATAGAATAAAACTTCAGGCTCCATTTGAAGTAATTTAAATTTTAAAGGTGCACAACATTACACTGTAGGCAAAAAGTCCCACTCTGTAGAATGTTCATAACTGTAAAGCTTTCAGTTACAGTTTTAAAGTGAACGGTACCTGTAACAGTTTTTACCTGACTATATATCATCCAGTAGGGAATCAACAGAAAAGAGAACACAACAACTTTTCTAATTGCCCTGAGTTCATTCACTTCTGACTCCAAGAAAGTTCCACCATAATTCACCATAGCAACGTCAAGCCAGTCACTTTCAGGTGAAGAAAATAGACTTCCTGAACTACTTCTCGGAATTAGTTCTCTGAAAGAAGGAAAAAAAAAATCTGTTAAAGCTCGACCAAACTGCTGTTTGGTAAAGTGACCCTGAGCAAACGTCCCTAACCAACTTCACACGTTAATAAGGACTGCTGGGATGTACATGTACCTTGCTATAAAAATTATTTGGGTGCTGATCATAAATTTTGGAAAGAACCCCCAAACAGGTACATATGACAACCCTGTCCTATTCTCTGAGGTTTTCTTTTCAGAATTATTTATTTTTTAATAAATTAGTAAATGCCAAAAGAAACATGGTGCAATATTCATACAATTAACTGCTATAAAAAAAGTAATTACAAACTATTTACAAATACATTATGAATAACAATAATCAATTAGATAAAATTGAAAACTGTTCACAAAACAGTGTTCATGATGTTCAATTCTGACACATGACAGGATATAAGGGTTTTCCCTTTTACTAAGGCTCCTTGATCTCTGGGTGGCAACAGTACATGAAGGGGATGGGTACTATCTGATCAGAAGTTATGTTATCCCATAGTAGCCTATCTTTGGTTCTAGCATATCAGTTGTGGGTGTATATTTGCTGGTATAACCACAGTGAGGAGCCGGCTTGCAAACCTATCAATTTGTGAGAGATATTTACATAATTATTTGCTGTTGTGGGCACAAGTAGGCTTGATTACCAGCCGCTGTTTAGGAAAGGAGCCAGCGCTCCTCTCCCAAATTCACAGCTAAATGCGTGGACTTGGCATTGATAATGTCAACCAATGACAAATCTACCACAACCCAGATTCTTCAAGGAATGCTGGCCGTTTTGCCAACGCATCAGTTCGCAAAGGCTTGATTTATACTAGAGATGGATCATCCGTCTAGGACGAGCTTGGGAAAAGAACAGTAGCTCGTCTGATAATCCGTCTGTGTATAAATACGGGCAAGCAGACGGATCATCCGTCCAGATGGGCTATCGCGATAGTCCATCTTGTCAGACGAATCATTGTGGATAACTTGTCAAGACGGATGATCCATCCCTGTGAATAAATGCGAGAAGAAGACAAACTATCCCCATAAACTACACCTTTGTTACAAGAAGCAAGTGGCTGTTTTCAATAACTATAAACACGGTATAAACATGGGATGAGTCAATTGACACACTGATAGTTTGTCTCATAGTCCTTCCCGTATTTATACTAGACGGATGATCCTTCTCGACGGATGATCCGTCTGGACGGATGATCAGTCTCCAGTTTAAATCGGGCCAATGACCAGTTCGCCAAAATTTGAAGTCGTTTTGCCACGTCTAATAATGTCAGCTTGCCAACGCTTATATGACAAAATAACTTTTTTCATTGATAATAATTGTCAATTAGATAACTTGCAATTCACTATTCATTTATTCAGTTTATACTTTACAAATAAAGCCATGGATGGTTTAGAAAGTTTTCAAGTATGGTCAGCCTTCCATCGATTAACAGACTTTGTTAGACTTTGTTGCTATGTGCGTAATCAAACAAACAAATTTTGACTCAGTGGCTCTTTGACTATGCACGCCAGATGTTTCATAAAAAGGTTTCACAGCCGGTTTATATTCTTTAAATACAAGGTGTGGATGGTTTAAAAAGTTTTATAACATAGCTAGCAGAGCCACGCAATCAAATTTAGTATACGTTAGCCTGCTTAAAATCCCGATGGTGCACTCTCGCGCTGATGGCGTGAGCAAATCGCTTTGCCAGAAAATTTTTTTTTCGCGCGAGCGGCCATTGTTGGCGTGGGGAAAAATATTCAGATATTTCGCGACAATAATGGATAGAAACAGAGACTCCACCCACCAGTCCCAAAACAAAGACAATTTCCGACCTTTTCTCTTGGGCTGGAGTTCTTAAATGAGGCAGAAAAAGAGAAAAACAACGGAACAGGAGACTCGGCATCGGCGCCATCACGATTTGCTTCACTGTTTGAGGGTGAAATGCAATTTTGACAGAAAGACACTCTGGTAAAACCAAACAAGTTACAAACTGGTCTGTTTCATCCTTCAAAGGTAAGCTTAAATTTTTCCGTTTTGAAATTGTTAAATATGAAACTCGAGCTTTCAAAAGAAAGATTGAAATAAAACCAATTCCTATTTTGTTTATTTCGCTTACCGCGAACAATCACTTCTGATATTGTTGTCCGTTATTCGCGTCGGATTTTATGCACAATTCCACCCGCTATGTTATAAAACAATTGGTTCATGCTTTTAGCTGTGCACTATCGAGTTATGGAGCACTTGGGAAGTTTGGAGAGCACTCAAGAAGCTAGAGTTGCCCTCGGCTACGCCTCGGGCAACTCTTACGCTTCTTTCGTGCTCTCCAAACTTCCCGCGTGCTCCATAACTCGATAGTGCATGCTAAAGCATGAACCAATAATATTGTTAATTCAAGTACAATCAGGATCATTCAGCCTCAACCAGCATATCAAAATGGTAGGGAGAGAGAGAGAGAGAGAGCGGGGAGAGTGAAACAAACATTTCAAGCTGACTTGGATCAAAGGTCACATTATCTTCTTTGGGTAATTTGTAAATACATTTCAGATCTATTTCACAAAGTATTTTGGACGTTAGCGAACTGATACAAATAAGCATTGGTGAACTGACATTAGACGTTGGCAAAATGACTTCATATGTTGGCGAACTGGTTGTTGGTGTCAACTGACACATTGGCGAAACGACAAGTTACCTCTTCAAGACTTTTTTTAATGACTGGCTACAATTTTTATTTTTGATGGCGATGGTGAAAACCAGCAATGGGTGACCAGTCATTTGACCTCAAAGTGGATAAGCCCCTAAATGTTTAGCCCCCAACCTGAAATCAAAACCACTTGCTATTTCTCATTCTTTAATCGCGAATATGGGGGTTGACCCACTTCTTGTTGGGGGCTTAAATCAACTTGACCCTAAACAACAGGTATTCACCTTGTTTCCAGCTTTGCCGCTTTTCTCCTAGACCAGGCCTGGCGCACAATCAGCCACATGTTCCTAAGCCCTGTACCACAAGGTCTACCACTAATGGTGAAATACTTGCGACAGAACATGAATGACACTAATGCCAGTGTCAGTGAAAAGGCAGGAATGCCAAACCCGATAGTGAAGCCATACTTCCACTTCATTTGTTGAATATAAGTTACGCCAGCTAAACAGAGCAACGAAATCACATTGGACATCCAATAAAAACAATTAAACAATGTTTTGTTTTCCTGCCTTGGCGCATCCCTTTTGAGCTGGTCTGCCCCAAACGAAGATAAATTCGCTTTAACTGCACCTTCTCCTACAGAAATAGAAAGTAGAGCAACTATTATGACCACCAGGATCCAAGGCTCGTCTATTCTCTTGCGAGCTTCTCCTCTCTCGACGTAAAAATATCCCATTACAAAGGCAACGACCACAAGAATTACGGAGCCTATAAAATAGACAATGAAGCCACTAACAATAGTGTTATAACGTCCAAAACGCGAATCCGCCATGATTCCACCTAAAGCACACATGAACCACGATATTGATGTGAAAGCCATCACGCTAGCTACAGACACAAACATTGGCCATCCAGCACACTTGTTCAGGTACAAAACAAAGTTTATCAGTATCCCGTAGTACGCAAATCGTTCAAACAACTCGATCAGAATAAGAGCCAACACCGGAGCACGTTTCATACTGCGGAGATTTCGGCGTATCTTCCGCGAAACTGCCTTCCTAAACTCGCGATGTTTTGCCTTGAACTTTTGCCCTAGCAGCGGCGATTCCTCCGTTTTCACTGCTTCTATCGGCGGCGGAGACAATATGCCATCGGGGGATGTGATGTCCGGATATTTCACTGCAATATGTTCAGGGTTGACCTTCACAATAAGCGGCATATTCGAATGGATGGTAAGGGATTGATCTTTTCAGTCTTTAGCTGAACAAATATACTGTGGAAGAAGTACTGTGCAATAGTACAAGTTGGCGGCATTCTACCATGTAGAAGGATGGTGACTTGCCTTGTCAGAAGGCTACTTTGTCTAAAGGAAAGGTTGGATTTCTCTCTGGTCAAGTTAATAATTTTCAAATGTGTACAGTAGCCAAAATAAATATCGCGCGCACAACTCGCGCGCGCACGAATTACCGTTGTCGCTTGAAGGACTGGTAATAAGTAAAGGTTTCGTCACGTGGTCGGCGAAACAACATTTACAAGTGCTGTATTTTTGTACTGAAATTATATAGGTGCTAAATTGAAGATATTGCCATCATCATAAGTTGCTTACATTTTTCAATATGGCGACCCCATTTCTCATCAACTATTACAATGGAACAAGAGTCCTACTGAAGCAAGTTCTCTCCAGACACAACTCTCTAGAAGGTAAGAGATGATCTTTTGCTTTCTTTTTCACTGCAATAGAAGTGATAAACACCCGATTTCTCCTTACTATCAGTGCTTCCAAGTTTTGCAAGGGTGGCAGCAATCAAAAATGCTTTCAGGCGCAATTTTATTATATCAGTGTATCGATCATTGTTATAAAAAAGAGATTTTGACAGCATTGGCCATTTGGCCGAGTCAGAGGAGGTTGGACACGCGCCGAACTGCATTATGGTAGAGGCAATTAACCAATCAGGAGCGCGTATTTTCTTGGGAGTCGATTTGGAAGAAATCGTCGCTCGAGGGATGAAGAGGATTTCTTTGCGTGTTTTCTCGGCATTAACGAGTTTGGTGATCTAATTGCTTAAAGGAAAAGAAAGGTAAGGATCTAAAGTTTTAGTGTGTCGTTTTTTTGGGCCAATTTGTCGAACTTTCTTGCCACTATTGGGATTCAACTGTAGGCGAGTCAAAAATGGCGGATCGTGGTCACGATTTACGGTGTGCATAATCAACCATTTCTTGCTCCGAAACAATGGAGTTTTCAACCAAGAAAAATGTATCATCGTATTCTACAATAGTTATAGTTTATTTCTAAGACGTCGCACCCCATCGCACCCCTTGCCGTTTTCTCGCTATATTCGTCTAAAGTTTGACATTTTTTTGGCGGTAATCAAGACAGCACTGTCACCAAACACGAAGGGAAACCTAGTTGTTTTCATTTTATTTTCATCTGTTTAACTCGATTTATTTTTTGCCGTTGTAATGTTACATTAATGTTATTAGTTTTATGTCTGGTACTTAATAGATTGCTGTATTTTTACAGATTAATGTTATTTATCAAGGCTATAAAACGCCTTGAATTATTTATATTCAAGCAGATTCAAGGTCAATAGGCTCCTTGTAATTTATATTGCATCATTTATCTGGGCATAGTTCAATATTTCTTTGTAATTGTTGTTCTCAGCAGAGATCAGAGTAGACACAAATATTGATTGGTGTTATAACCTGGAGCTGTGTAATGAAAACAGAGAGTCCTCTTCATATGCTGTCTCTACAATGTGGTGGCTTTGAGTATGCTTGATGAATTTGCCTTTATGAGGAGAAAAAAGGTTCAAATATTAATTTTTCACTTTCATGTTTTGGAAAACTCTTCTGCAAAATGTTGTAATTTTAGCATATAGTTGTGTTATCATGCATTTCGTGACTGGCAGGTTTAGGCTGTAATATAATGTTGATAGTAAAGTTCAATAAAAAAAGATACCTTTGTTTCTGTAATGTACAGCTTTTTGTTTGTTGTCACCTGTTTTGCCTATGTGCAAATGTTATGTACCTAGTGTGGTGTTTTGGGAGATAAATAACCCACTAGACACCATGTAAAGCAACTAACATAGTTTAATGGCCAATACTGAAATACACACTTCTTGGCCAAAGCACATGGTAAAACCACATGGCGCAGTCAACATACATAGCACCTATCTCATTTTGGTACTAGGCCTGGTTGTGCAGAATTACTGAATGATTATAAACAATTATTGGATGAGGTTTTTATGATATCTAGAATAATCAAGGTTGAGGTAAGGGTTATCAGCCAAAGCCGAATGCCGAGGCTGATAACCCTTACTCGACAAAGATTATTCTGGATATCACAAAAACCGAATTGAATAATTGTTTTATGTTTTTGCTTCTACAATGACGGGAAGCAACACAAAGCGTGCAAACTTGACATGATTACGGGCCGTGACCTTGAAAGTCCTTGACATAATTAATTATTGTATAAGCTGCAGTTATGATGTCATGGGCACTGATTTCAAAAATTCACTGTATGCTCTCTGCCAATCAGAAAAGAGTTAGAGATCTGATGTACAATAATTGATGTTGTTGGTATTCACTAGCAATAACTTAATTTGCCCCAGGCCCTCTGAACTGACTCCAGATCAGTTGTTTGTTGACATCAGCTCCCATCTGATTGTTTCTCATTTGCTCTTTCAAGTTGTTTGATTTAACCTCCCCCCCCCCCATCTCCCCCCTGATTGGATCCCTGCTTGAGTCCCCAGACTCCCTCTCTTGTTTATAAAGATGCCAAAACTGATACACTGGCTCTTGGTCTTTTGTGTTGAGATGCTTGGGAAGGGGCATCAGGAGATAATTTTCTGCAAGGACAACCCAATTTTTCAAAGGCAAGATAACTGATCCCTAAAATAATAGTCAACTCCAGGGTTTATTTTTTCAGATACTGTGTAAATCTTAAAACCCTTTATCCTTGTTATGGTAAGTATGGATTTATGGACTTGGAAATTTCTAAGCAAATTTTTTATTTGATACCCTACTCACTCCAAGGACAGACCAGGATTTTCATTTAAAATAGAAGTGACCATTTTAGGACTTTGGTGTGGTATGGCTGCCTAGTCTCAATTTTTAAAATGCAATATTATCTCATTTTTCAGCGACTGAAAGATGTATAATTTCAGTGCACTGATAATTGAATGCATGTAGTGATACACTAATAACCAACCATTCCTTGTGACAAATCATAACACCCTCATCATTAGGAAAATGTCTTCTGCTCATAAATATCAAGGATTACACTTTTGGGATGCCTGCATGCCCTAGCTAGAGTGCTTTCTAAGTTTGTTCATCAAATTGGACTTTCTCTTTCTCACATAATTTGTCAACTAACTGGCTATATAAAATGGGAAATTTTGCTGACTACTCCAAATTATACCAGTAGGACTGAAAGGGGTGCACAGACCATTTTTCGGTAGTACAGTAAGGGACTGCACTATAGTCTCAGGCTATGGTACATATACGACATGTGTTGACACAGCATACAAAAATTCCGACAAGTTTCGAATAAATAAACTATATCTCTTCAGTTCCCTGTAAACGAATTAAGTACAATTTTCGAGCCATAAGCAATAATGTAAACAATAACACACGGCCAGAAGAAATCGCATTCAAGCTTTCGTTTGCTCATATTATAGGCTGAGAAGCGCAAAGCTGCATTTCTCGGGAAGCACAATCATTCGCGTATCGATAAACTTTAAAAAGTGGCAGGATATATCGAGGAAATAGCTGCATATATCCATCGGCGTGTGTAGGATTGTCAGATCGATCACGCGTGGACTCGTCTTCACTCTGGGACTCGATCGTAAAAACACTCGCGTTTTTATCGTCTTCGCCGATCATCATGTGTTGGTAAGGTAATCCGAACAATTTTGTAGCAGAATAACATTCAATGTTGAGCATTACATCGAAAAGAAGAAAGAAATTCCGATTTTAACGGATCTTCGGCCGCCTCCCCAGAGGTCCGAACATCACGAGAGATCGTGTCAACTGAAGCATACTGTAATAATGACCCATAATGCAGTTCGGCGCGTGGCCAACCTCCTCTGTGGCCGAGTTATGTACCAGTCAAATCAAAGCTTCAACATCCCCCCCCCAGGCAACCTCCCGGGCATTTGGAAATGTTTGGAAAATTTTTGTTCAAATCCCCCCCTCACCGGGCCAAAAAGCAGTTCAAATGCCCCCACCCCCGGGAAAATTACAAGATTACTGTTTTAACTTTTCAATAGCATCTATTATGCTTCTGAGGCTGTGCATGTTAATTAACAATTATTCACTGAAATGGAGGTTAATATCCATCACTTTCACCGACACTGAGGTGAATAATTGTTTTAGTATATACCACACAAGCTGAATAACTAGCGGCCCAAAGAGCAACTTTATTTGTGGCAATATACAGACAAAAGCCATTTTGTTTCTCTTCGGCTGCTCGGAGGTGAATAGTACTTGGCTAATCACCTCCAAGCTAGCCAATCAGCGCGCGCGAAAAGTACTATTCACTTGTGTGGTATATACTAACATGGTTTATTAGACAACACATGTTTATATATTGTAGATTTAAATCATTCTTAAAGGGGCATTGTCACGCTATTTGGCAACTTTATAAAAAGCTAGAAGGTGTCTTCGCATCAGTTGAATTCCAAAACTAATGATCTAGTTTTGTTATTAAAGACTATTCCAAGGTGCTGAAACTGTTTCCTGTCGCCTGTCGCTTCGGATGGCGTGGATGGAAATGGATTGAAACTTGAAAAAATTGGCCAATTTTTCAAGTTTTGATGCTCCGTGTTCCAAATATCCTCAAGAAATTTATTATGGTTAGCCCTGTCTGATAAAATTCATTTGATATCTTCGTCGTAGCTTTACAGAAGCATTTTATTCACGATTCAAGCCTCAGAAAAATGATTTTAGCGCAGAATTGACCTAAAACAGCAAAATCCTCGTGACACTGCCCCTTAAACACCTTTAAATTCAGAACACAGCTTTTGTAGGCCTTTAGTTTTCAACCAATTCGCCACGAATGCACAAATTATCTTTTCCTTTGAATCCATCAAAATTTTCTCCGCTGTCTCCACCATGATTTTTCGACCCACGTGAAATTAGTGCGACTCTTAACATGAAATCGAGGCTAGCAATCAAATTCCCTACCTTCTATCAGTGGTAATCAAATGCCCTCCCTCCCAGGCAGGAAGAGGCATCAAATGCCCGGCATATGCCTAGGCAGGGGGGATGTTTAAGCTTCGATTTGACTGCTACATTATGTGTCTGTCAATTCCAGCAGTGCCCATTCCCCCCGCCCCCCGCCCCCCGATAGTTGACAGAAGGGTAAATAAAGCGTCATAAGTTTTGCATGAAGCATAATAAAGATGAGCGATGCAAGTCATGCAATGATGGATCATCTCGATCATCAAGATGTGTGATCGTCTCAGAGATTGAAGCTTAAGCTCTTGAAAGTCAGTTCTTTAAAAGGCTGAAGAGAAACAAGCTGTTGTCAGTGTCCTTAATAATGACGCTGAACTCTCTGGTTCTGCAGTAGGAGTCTTTAGCAGACTTTGGTTTTTCTCCGGAAGTTGAAGATTTCAATTTACGCTTCCAGCATTGTTGAGTCTCACAGTCATCAGAAGTTGCTTTAACAACGGCTACGACAGGGCTTAAATTAGCTTTTAAGAAATGGGCTAGCTCAACGGCATTCCAAATTTTTAACACACACTTTGCACAGACTCTGGAGAAATAACTTGGATTGTTAGAAAGGGAATCTGTAGTCCCAGATCTTCAGATAAAAGTTTTTTCTAATGTGTTGATATCCTGTCACCTTTTTTTCCTTTAAATAATCACTTACAAAGTCAACAGCAATCCCCAGAACACAACACATATTTGGTTTAACTATGGAAGCAACCTTCTTACATGTAGGCTCTGCTTGCGAAATTCACTTGATAAAAGCATAATTTTGGTATTCCATACTCCTGCAAGAAAAATTGATTTCAATTAGTTAATTAGATTATTTTGACAAGTGTGAATGTCCTCAAAAACATGAGAAGAGTCTGCAGTCTGTTTTTTTTTCTTGTATGTGCTTCGCCCAATTTTCTCATCCCATTCTCCCTTAGCGTAAAATTAATAGTCTCTCCTCATGATCTTTGCTGAAATTGCAAGAGCAAAACAGACTACCAGCAGTCTTCACTCCCTGAAAAAAAATCTGAGTGTTAATTATGGTGATGCAGGTTATGTTTGTGTTTTGGTATTGAGCTAAAAGCTAATGTAGTTTGATTTTAATTGGCTGTTTGTAAGTTTCATCAAAATTCTTGTTTTATTTGAAATTTGAAGAGGGTAAACTAAAATAATGAAACAAATAGAGGCTTATATAGTGTTTGTGTTGCCGATAATTGCTTAATATGTCAATAGATTATGTAGGTGTTGATCATGAAAATTTTATCATAGTAATACCTGATTGTGAAGGACAGGTTGCTATAGTAACTGGAGGAAACAAGGGTATTGGTTATGAGACAGTGAAAGGACTTTGCAAGGCACATATGACGGTTATAATGGGTAAGCAAATTTGTTGGATTCAACATGATTCAAGCAGTCTTTTTTTAATCAATACATATCTAAGCGATTTTGCAAGAAAACATAACCACTAGGTTAGGCTCTGTCAAGCTGCCACTAGGAGGCTCTGTCAAGGCCAGGCTGGGGATTTGGCCCAAGCACTGCCGCTGGCATAACTTTTGGTGGTTTGCTGGTGGGCAGCCATCAAAGGCTGGGGGGAAGGGTATCTTCTACTGTCACTTTCATTTAAAGCTACCTGTAGACTCGTGGTTTTGCAGCCACTGGGACTGTCTTTGAGCTCTTTTCGGGTGTGTTTTAGCAAATGAAGTCAGATATATATGTACCGGGGTGGGGAAATCCTGCAGCATGCTACTCCAGATAGGGATGGTATACAGAACATTTCATAAGTGGATGTTGCCCTTCCTTAAACGTCTTCCTGAATTTGCCAGAAGCCTGAGATTCTAAATTTTCTTTCTGATAATTTATTGAAGAACATTTTCCCAAAGCTAATCAAAGAAGTTTTTACTCAGGCTCTAAGTTTAACAGAGGTGTGATCTTAAGCTTGCAGAGATGTAAAAGCAGCCGACAAGGCAATCAAGGATCTCAAAGAGGAGTTACCTCAGGCTAATGGTAAATAGTTAGATGCTTTTTCTCTAACTTAGGTTTGTTACACTATATATTATTTTGTTAGTAATGGTAATTATTTTGTCTCCATTAGTTGAATACATGGAGTTGGATCTTGGAAGCCTTGCCTCTATACGGAAATTTGTTACAAATTTCAAGCAGAAAGGTCTTCCTCTTCACATCCTTGTGAACAATGCAGGGATAATGTTTCCACCTTATGGGACAACTGAAGATGGGTTTGAGCTGCAATTTGGAGTAAACCATCTTGGGCCTTTTGCTCTGACAAATCTGCTCTTGGAAGACTTGATAAAGTAAGTTAGTTTTAAAACAAGCGTGTGGAGCATTATTAACATGTCATGTTAACTGTTTACTACCTATGAAGCATCCTCAGCTGCAGAAGTTTGGTTTCATAAATTACTTGTTTACTTGTTCATACAGTCTTATACTCCAAAAAATATAGTACTGTACTTTGCACCTTATAATTACTTTCTCATTAAGAAGAAATCAGAGGATTAGATTTTTCCTTTGCCAGACAGTGGTCTGAGAAAAATTATTAATAATGAGCCCAAAAGTTCCTGGCCATGCAATTGTGGGTGCCCAGCACTTCAGGTTATATGAAAAAAATGCATTTTCCTACCTGCCCAAAGGCAAAAGTTGGTCACATGTGGCACCCAGGCACTTCTAGAGCACAGCCCAGATTTGTAATTTATGATATTTATGCACTTTTTAACAGGTCAGGTTCACCAGAAAGATTTTCGAGGATAGTCACATTGTCTTCAGAGGCACATGTCCCAGGAACTATTAACTTTGAAGATCTACAGAGCGAGTATGTAAATTAACAGGCCATCTGATAGGGTGCGGGTAAAAATGGAAAATTTTGCGG
Source organism: Platygyra sinensis (assembly GCA_019787425.1). Lineage (NCBI taxonomy): Eukaryota > Metazoa > Cnidaria > Anthozoa > Scleractinia > Merulinidae > Platygyra > Platygyra sinensis. The sequence continues at coordinate 25,980 of JAHPZR010008639.1, read as the reverse complement.
AAATTTTAGGCAATATTATGCGGAAGAAAGTGACAATTATGCGGAAAAGACGCCAGATTATAAAATACACATTAACGTTTTACGGAGAATTCCAGTCCTTAATTTCATGTTTGACCTTTTGCTGCCGTTCATGGACAGTTATTTCTTCGTTCAACGCAGTTTTCCGTAGACAGTACGTAGTTTTCGTTGTTGAGTTTATCCGCAGCTTAGTAACCAGGCATAGAATCGGATGAGGAAAACTAGATGGCGGAGGTGACCCAAACTAGAACCCAGTCCCATCACTAGAAGATGCATGGAACGCCTGGAGGTTTAATATTGTTCATGAACGAAAAGGCGCGTTTTCGTCGCTGTTTTGGCTGAATAACTTCTTCAAAATGATCAATCTCTCAATTTTCTAGTTTTATGCGGAAAAATGCCCCAAGGATGCAGAGGATGCGGAAGTAGGCGAATTATGCAGATCTGCACCACCGCATCCTGTCAGATGCCCTCAATTAAGTAGTACACTTCAGGGATTATTATTAAAATATACAAAGTCCGATATAGTTTCTAATTATGTTATTTACAGATGTATATCATGTTTACAACTTAGTGTAAATTGTAATGTACCCTTATAATCAAAACATCTTTTTTAGACTTCTTTCAACAAACTAAGTGTGCAGCAGAACACTGTTGAGCACTGTTTATTTATTAGTCAGACTTACTAGACAGTCTGCAATGGCATTTATTATATGGCTCTGTCTCACAAGGACTGGGAACAACCAAATTCACGAATTTGATTGGCGGAAATGGATGTTGACCATGGTCTTGATTTTCCCATCTAGACTGGCATCTAGACCGATTTAATGTTTTGAAGTGAAAAAGTTGCAAACTAACATGCAAAATCACTTTTCAGTGATTTTGCATTTTAGTTTTGGACTGTTTTCATCTAACAATACTTGTTTCTGTAAGTGCCAAAAAGCTGATTTAAGAAAAAAAAGTAAAGAGGAGGAGCAAATTAACTCTGGAAGAATTAAATTCTGCTCATCGCCATTGGCAAGCAGAAAGTCAACTAGTACAAACCAGTTACATTAAACAAATTAAATTGTTCTTGTTTTTGCCATATAATTAACATCTTATTAACCAAAATAAGTCAGTCTTGTATGGGAGAATTTTGACCTCGGTCATGTGTACAGACCTCTCTGCATTCAGTCTGTACTTACGACCTCGGTCAAGATTCTCCCATACAGACCTGCTGCTTGGTTAATAAGAGCTAAGTATAGTCTGTACAAACCCAGGTAATGGTTCACAACTGGCACCTGGGGTGGTAAGATGTCAACAGTCATTCACAACATGTGTCAGATGTACATTGTACTCCAGATATGGCACTTACGCTTTCCACTTACAAAAAATTAAAATGTAGCCCTGTAAATGTTGCATACCCAAGATACATTAGTTTAAAGTATGTTCCAAGCTCAGGTATTCCATTATTAACTCCTTCCTGTGGGAGTGGAGGGCGAGGCTCCCATATGAACAGGTCAGGGATGTTTGTCCTTGTAGTTAGGGGTGTTAATTGGTTTTTGGTCTCACCTAGGGTGTTCAGAAAAAAATGTCACTATTTTTAGCTATCAAAGTACCTTTTGCAGTGCACTTGAAGAAATAACAATGAGAAGCACTCGCCTTTCCATTTTTTAGGCTTGATTCCCGTTTCTTTCTTGAGTTAACCGGTATCTTTTAAGGGGAAAATAAAGCTCAGGCCACATCCAAATCGTTTCCCTTTTGGGGTTTTATGATTCAAAATTTCCAACAAGCATTCCTGACCTTTTCATAAAAAAATCCTCTCCTCCTCCCCCTCCCCCTCCCCCCCCCCCCCCCTACCAAACTGGATAGCTCACTCTCATTGGGATATGCTTGAAAATCACCCAGTATAGCATTACATTTTGTCACTTGAGTGCACCTTGGTTGGAAAGAGGTATCACAAATTTGAAGGGCCTTGCAGCAGGAACATGACTCGGTTAATCCCAATTAAGGCTCCCTAAAACTTGACATGGAAACCACTAGACCCCAGTATGCTATTAATTTGTTTCTTAGTTCAGTTGTACTAAAAGCAGGATTGTGTCTTCTTCATAGGCACTATTACTCACCCTATTTAGCCTACAGTCAAAGTAAGCTGGCAAACATATTGTTTACTTATGAACTCCAGAGACGCTTGAAGGAACAAAACAGTCCTGTAACAGCTAATGTACTTCATCCAGGAGTAGTCAACACTGACTTGTTCCAGCACATTCACTGGGTTATAAGAATCCCTCAAAATGTACTTGCTTACTTCCTTTTCAAGGTAAGGCTGCCTTAATCAAATTTTATAGTGCATCATTAAAGTGCCTATGTAATGAAAGGAAATTGCATCTTATTTGAAAGTCTTTTCAAAATACAGCAGAATAGTGCTTTCCTTTTGGAATATCATTTTCTGTTCTAGAGATATTCATGTTTTTGCATGATGTGACCACGGAATGAATTGTGCAGCTAAAATAGGAAAATGCCCAAACAGGAATATCTCTAAGCAGTGTTCTTCAAACTAATTGGCAAGAGAAATGTACATCACGAAAGAAACAAAATGACACCTGTGGTGCTGTTGCCATGACAACACTTAACCAAGTATCATCCACTCCCGGCAATCTAATGAGAGTTTAGACAATATTAGAACCATGTTTGTTCTGAACAGGACCCTCTGTCCCACTTAAAAGTGTTGCAAATGGGGATATGTGGTTTTTGACGTGAAGAGGAAAAAAACTTGACCTTGAGTATTCTGAATATCACAAAAACCTGATCCAAAATTTCTTTAGTATCATTCGATGCACTTTTTCTTCCTTTCCATTAGCCGAGAGCGCACCACATGACCTGCAACTACATGTAACTGCCTACAAATAATGGTCTGCTCATGTGTGGTATCGTCTAATCCTGCCCATGCGTAATCTCAAGGGAAAAATGGAAGATCGCCTCCCTGAGCTGCCAGGAAGTGATTAAAATGTGAAAACAAACTTGATCGAATGATAAAACAATTATTGAACTCAGTTAGTGCAAAATATTGTGATTTGTTAGTGTCTTGCAGATCATGATATTTTGCTCAACTTCGTCCAACAGTTGTTAATATATTATTTGTTGCAGACTCCCAAGCAAGGAGCAGACAACAGTATTAATGTTGCCTTATCCCATGAGTTAGAAGGAACAGGAGGAAGATACTTTGTGAACTGTCATTCAACACAGTCTTCGGATGAGTCATACAGAGAGGATGTTCAGAAAAGACTCTGGAAGATCAGTTCTGAGTTAACTGGTGTGCAATGAGGGCTAGTGAACCCTTGGGATACTTATGACTACAACAACAAACAAAGCTGATTTGATAACCTGCTTCCTTCCTGACATGTATAGCATCATCCCAAAACTACCTCAACTCAAAAAATATCCCTTAGCCAAAAGAACCTGATAGACTGATTGTTAATTAATGTGGGAGATTAGTTATTCATACATGAATATTAGTTATTCATACATGTATATCACAGATGAGCTAAGGCTAATTTAAATGCAAAATAATGTTAAGTTAAAAATTGAAAATAGAGAAGTAAAAATTACAACTTGCAAATGAGAATTAAAACTATATGAAAAACATAAGATTAAAATCTAGGAATAAAAATTATATTCAAGTACACAATTATTTTAAAATACTAAAATACCTATTAAAAATTCAGTTACAAATAATAAAGTCACAGTCGTATGAGTCATAATTTTCGAGTTTTAAGTATAGGAAACATAAACATGAAAAAAATTGCGTGGAGGAATTGCCGGAAGATCTTTCTTAAAGCCATTTTTCTCATTTGGGAAAACTTTCTTCAAAGTTTCTACACGAAAATTTCGTCATCATTTTATGTGATATCATTGGCTTACAAAAGACCTATTGTCTTTCAGCCAATCATAATTCAGAATAACGATGTGTCATTCACACTGGTGTTGCAGTTTAACTGCACTGCTCTCAGCCAGTATATAGCCATGTATATCAATAATGTGTAAACTAATTGTTTTCGTCTGACATTAACTTCAATGCATTTCCTCAAACCTCTCATATGAATGTCAGATAGATTATGCCCAGGAGAGGTAAAGTGCTCTGCGACCGGGAAACCACAAGTGTTCTTTTAGGCTGATTATAATTCTTGAGTAATATTTAACACTTAATGACTGGTGCCGAGGGGAACAGTGAATTTGTTTCCCTAGAATCTCAATGTTTCCCGAGACGAAGTCGAGGGAAACATTGGGATTCGAGGGAAACATTTTTTTTAATTCACTGTTCACCAAGGGACCAGTCATTAAGTGATTTGTTATATAGCCAAAAAATCATAAGCAAATTTTGAAAAACGCGCTGAGATTTAAGCGACAGCATAAGGCCACCTCTGATCACGTGCAACAGCGATCAACTTTGCGCGGGAACAGTGAACTGTTTCCCGTTTGACGTCATAGTTTTCGCAATGTTGCCCGCTCATGGCGTTTGGCGGGAAACATTGTCACTGTTAGATGTCATGTGACCATGAACTAGCCAATGAATGGGCGCGCTGTAGCAGGAAAAACGCCAGCTATATAACAAATACCTTTATTATTTGACTGAGAAAATTACTTCAATGTGATTGGCTGAGAGCAGGCCAGTTTGTCGCTAAGTCTTAGTTTGTACTGCAGTGCAAATTCACGCGCGCGCGTTTGCAATTTTCTCAGTCATAATGAGTAAAAGCTCAAGTTGTTTCGCCTCAACCTCGATGTTCCCGAGGCGAAATTTTCAATATCACCCGTAGTGTAAATCCTGAATTACTTATACTGATTTTGTAATCGACGTTGTGGTCAGCGTCATCGTCGCCGTTGCGAAGAGGTCCTTATTAGCCTTGGTCCTTTTTTCGTACGTACCTCGCTACGCTCGATCTGTACTGACAAGATTTAGGACCTAAATTCTTACCCCAGTTGTCCATGAACTTTACAAACAAATTAAGAATGAAAATTATAAAGATTTCGCAGTCCAAACGGCTAATGTCCCAAAGTTTTTACTAAGGACTTACAAGAGACTGTCTTTAGTTTACCATGTGCAATCTGCTAGAGCTCCAAGCTGCTCAGAATGAGCTACCACTTAGTATTGCAACTTAGAAGAAGCTTGGCTTTGACAAAATTTATGGGGCCTCAGGCCAAACCTTCCGTTTTAGACCAAACTCCGTCGTTAGTGGATAGCAGGGTGAATGCAAGCTTTTGGGGTGTAATCCCCCCAGAATAATCACTTCTGCAGCATGTTACTATTAATCAAGACAATGTGTTTTTATTTTATTTCTGAAAAGCGGTATCTGTGAACAAAACACCGTATTGGGAGTGCAAGAATGAATGGGTTGTTTTCCTATTTCATAACAGATTTTAATAAAGAAACGGCTGACTGAGCTATTGTATAAGCCAAGAACAGGAGCCATCATCGGTTATGGCTCCTGCCAAGAAAAACACCCCATTTCAGCTAGTTGCTTTTAAGTGGAGGTTCCAGTGTATTCCTTTTCATTGTCCTATCTATTCTGTCTTTATCTGAATTTTGCTCAAACCAACATACAATATAACATGATATAAGGTAATGAATCTTCTAGGTCAAGGAAGCAGTGTACTCCTGGTTTGGGGACACCTCAGTACAACTACACAAGGCAGTGACTGGGTGAAAGAGTTGGAACCCCGTTAAAATCTAGCTCTCATAACAAACTTGGCAAAAAAAATTGAAAAACTTGGTGGTCGTACAAACAAGCTGACCGGTGGAGCTCTTTTTGTAATGGTTTCTATGATACTTACTCTACTTACGAGGGCCTCTCCGCCAACCTCGTTCCCAGGGCCCTTTCCCTGACTTGGCGCCCCGCTAAAAGTCAAGGAAAACGCTCTGGGAACCAGGTTGCCTCTTCGCGCCATGTGGCGCGTAAAGCCCCATAAGGGGCTTCTGAAATCAAACGTT
>JAHPZR010008639.1:0-15000 GCA_019787425.1 Platygyra sinensis | reverse complement strand
GTTTTCCATACGTCTGTCCTGTTATTGATCATGAATTTCGTCATAACATTTTGAAAGTAGCTGTGGATACAGGAGGTGATAGCCGAGTGGATCCGCAGACTACTTTGACAATGTTATGACAAAATTCATTGTCTATAACAGGACAGACGCATGAAAAACTGACGTCCATTTGTTTTTACGATAACAAACTGTCAAATTGTCCGCTCTCGCTCGTTGCCGCATCGCATAAATTATAATTTCATGTGTCTGTCCGCTTATTGACAATAAAAGTTAGCCAATGAGAGCGCGAGAATTTCTGTAGTTATCGTGAAAATAAAGTTCCTCGCGCACGCGCGACTTGTATGACACGCGTGTCGTCTGTACTAAAGTTGGGACCTAGTAATTTTTGATTGGTTCGTTCTGAACATGTGCTTGCAAGTTATCCTGGACCCTCTTTTCGCCCGCCCGGGCTCAGCCCTATAGGGGGTGGGAGGAAAGGAGAGTTCAAGGACTGGACTAGGCCGGGACGAGAAAGTTTGTCAACAGCTAAGCAAGGTCGCGAAAGCGCGATGGCGCAATGGTTAACGCGCATCAAGGCACAGCCCTGAGCTGTAGATGTCCCGTGTAAAAAAGATCTGCCCCTGACTTGGGGTCTGTATGCAAGAAATGCATAAGACCACCAAAATCGGATATTAACTAGCCTTTTCGGACGTCACAAAGTCAGCAGTTTCCTCCGATGCTCTCTTGTGCCAGCGAAAATACTTTCTTACGAATTGTAATGCTAGAAAGACTTACAAGACTTAACCAAGAGAATGCCTCACTTTATAAGTGCCTGAATAAAGTGACAAGGAAATGTTGGAAGAGCTTTCTCAAACTCATTAATAATTCATCAACTTAAAACAAAGAAAATCACAAGCATGAAGGAAGTTTGGATACCCGGTTTTTATTAGCATAGATTTTGACAATTTTACTTCTCCGCTTACTCTTTAGTTTTGTTTCGATAGAGAAGATATATCAAACGCTCGAGACAGTGTTTCATCAGTTATCCAAACTCGAATTTCGTCAAAAATACTCCGCTGCTAGTATACGTTTAGTTATGTCTAGTAGGTTTACGTGAACGCGAGTGCTCGTCTCTTTCTGCAGACGGACGAAGAGGAAAAGTTGGATAAGGAGGCGGCAGACAAACCTGCCGGTAAGAATTCAATAACGTCAGTATCTTATTATTATCAAGTAAACAGACTGTCACTGGAGTTGAATTAAGGACGGCATTTCGACACTCCTTCTTCATGATCAGAATACGATATCACCTTGTAACTACAGAGCGGTCAAATGCAATAATGTTTCCTTTTCCGGTCTTTGTTGCCTCGAGGTTTCGAAGAGGTGAAGAGCCGTAGTAAAATGAGAGATTTAATAGTCCGCGCGAAGGTTTCGGGTTTAGTTCGTAGACGAAAGCAGCGAACCCGTGAGATAAGCCAGCGAACTATGCTCCTGCACGTCGTTCGTAAACTCGCTCGCCCGCCAAAGCCAAAAGTCAGAAGGGTGAGCTCGACTGCAAAACCCAAACACAGAGCTTGCTCCCAAGCTGAAACTGCGCGCGCAGTGCGTTTTTGGGCAAGGGTATGACTTGTTGCTTAGAAACCACTCCTTAATGAGACAATGTTGGGCTTCACTTTGTTATTTATAGCGAAGAAGACCTTTTGAAGGAATGGTGAAGGGAAAGAAATTATGCCTCATAGCCAGAATGAAAGCCCAGCAAGTTATTTTCGGAGGAAGTGCTGGAAAACGATTTTATTTTTGAGTGGTGGCAACAGTCGACCCCGCGTTACACCTACCGTGATAGATCTGCCATGTAAATCGGCGTGCTAATGTAAAAAGATACTAATTAAATGATATTTTAGTGGAATAATCACTTTCTTTTAAAAACCATTTGCAGAAGAAGATATCAGTGTTCCTGAGAGCTCGAAGGCCAGCATAAGCCACAGTGAACAAGATTCTCTTCACGAGGGTGTTATCAGACACGCTGGTAAGAAACAAGACAACAGAAGTAAACACGAAAACAAATTTAACAATAATTTCAGTAATATAATGGTTAATTGGAAGGAAAGGTGAAATTAGTGTAAAGTGGTTGCAATGTTCTCTTCAAAACAGAGAATCACCTCATCACCAAGCTGATTTATTCCTTTATCTCAACTCAGTTTACTGTTTATTTCAGGAGTTTCACTCAAGCACGACAACGCTGATGTTTTCGTGGTCGATCTATCCTTCGTCCCGAGAAAAAAGGAGCTCAAGAAAGGAATTTTTGGAAAGAGCAAAATAAAGCACAAAGAGATCATTAAATCAATGTGCCGGTAAGTAAAAATTCAGTCAAGTTTTGGCTAACACATGGCGAGAACTGAAGGAATGTGTTAAAGTGCCCCTGTGATAAAAAAAATCACTTCCTTTTTTTCTTGAGATTCTGAAAGTGTGTCTGCTTAATTAACACTTGACTGGCAAAATTCTGACTTTCATTTTTATCCAAAGGCTGTTTACTTTGAGTGTAAGTTTTGGATTTCACGATCCGCCATTACTCACGTTCAAACCTGACCGATTTGACCTCAGAGGGTTGGATCCGGGAAAAGTGATGTCAAAGGCTCACCAGCTTAAAATTTCAGCGTGTGAACGCAGCTTTTTATGTATGCAAAGTTCGAGTTTAAAACTATGAAAGCCCAAAACTCCCATGCTGCATATTAGTTCTGCAGCGTACACACGCATTGCATTCTTGAACTAGTGAGCCTTTGACGTCATTTTCTCCTCGATCCAGCTCTCTCAAGAACTTAAGTTTAGTAATAGCGGATCATTAAATAGGAAAGTTCCAGTTAAAATAAACAGGTGCCTTTTTTAAATCAAGGATTAAAACTTGGGTCACTTAGTGTTAAGTTAACATAGTTTTGAAATCCAAAGAAAAAAAATAATTTATTTTTTGTCACAGGGGCACGTTAACGTTTGAAAACACGACCCCTACAAGCTCATTGTAAAACATAACTGAAGAAAAACACGTCTTCATAATATCGTGTTCATTTCCTTTTAATATTTGGACACCCCGGCCTTGATTAAAATGCTGCTAAGAATTTTGTAACGTTGGTGTATGTTATCAATTTGAATAAAAATGTCCTCCGTACATTTTACCACAATACCATCATGAGGAGCCTTACACAGCCCATAAAGTACATCTTTTTATCCACGGAGGATTTTGATAGGAAAAAGGCTTGCTACGTACAATCGGGGACAAAACCTGTTGATACAAAGACATATGAAAGCTGCCCTCCTAAAACGGCAATGAGAAAACTACACCCCCAGCCCAGAAGTGCCTCCCTTTCACCCTCCCTTATCAATGTTGCCCTTTGGTTTTTGGAAAATATATTTTCGGACGAACTATTCACACACAAAGTGATATTGAAAGAGGCACATTAGCAACTGTCAATGTGTTGCCGACCTAATTATCCTGGACCCAAGACCCTCATGGGTTTTCCGGACAACGCAAAACGGGAGAGCTCTATGTTCGAGGATATTGTTGCGTTCGACGAAGTGGAACACAAGCCTAATCAGTTTTTGCGTGTATATGGAGAGTTAGTTGCCCTGTGTAAGTTGTAGTCTGGAAAATCCAGATTCCTGTAAGGACACAAAAATGGCCACCCCGCTTAATTTTTGCAGGGGCGTGTCACGGCAAAGTTATTAACCATTTCAGTGCCAAGGACGTACTTATAGATTTTACTCTGTCTAACGCCAGACGATTTTACTCGTTAAAGGGAAACCCCTTGGCACTGAAGGGGTTAAAAACCTATCTCCCTTAACTATGGTCACGGCCAGTAAACTGGTATCATAAGTGAGACATGCGACGAAACATGTGAGCACGTGAGCAGGCAATGTAGACTTTGGTCTTTCTTTCAATGTGCTCTCGATCTCAGAGGTAGCGTTGGATTCTTTCGCCGTGGAATTTTGAGGCTGAGTAGTATCATATTAAATAGTCCTTTCGAGTATGATGTTATTTAAACGTTCGTTCGTGTTCACGAGGAGCTTGTTTATTTGTGTATAGAGGGGGGAGGAACAGAATAGGGAGGAGGGACAAATAGGGGGAAAAAGTAGGGAGGAGGGAGAAAAAGAAACATAACCGTTTAGGGAGGAGGGAAAAATTGGCTCAAAAAGTAGGGAGGAGGGAGAAACTGGCTCAGAAAGTGGGGAGAAGGGAGATTTACCCCCCTGTTCCCCCCCCCCCCCCCCCTCTGTATATGTTCATGAGCACGATCGCCTAAAACAGCTGTAATTCCCGGGCTGTATTTGATTGCATTTGTTGACTTAGTTCTAATTGCGACAGAAAAGGTCAGTTGTATCCGGTCGAATATTATTTGGAATCGGTGGAGGAGTACTCTGAAGGAAAGATCCATAAGAGTGAACCTGAACCAGGGAACGGAAATGTAAATACTGTGTACTTTGTTAATCAGGCCAGGAGAAATACTCGAAACAGTCGCACGTAGTTTGTTTTATACGTGATGAACGAGCACGCGATTGCAAATGTTTACTCAGTTATATTTGAGCTTCCTTCTTAGAATGTTCGTAAAAAATATACTTTTACAAATTAGCTTTTGCGCTTAAACAATACAAGTCAATGTGACAATATTTAGCACGAAATTTCAAAGCTGATGTAAATAGTTTAGTCCTATTAAACTTGTGAGTCTACGGAAACTGGCGCCGTCACGCAACGTAGTCTTCAATCAGACTGGCATGGATTTTGTCACTGAAATATCTCTCTGTATAATAACCGCGGTTGTTGATGAAAGAAGGTTGGTTTTTAGAGGTTGAAAGTCAGCTAGCGAAATCACTTAAGGTGTCTGTATAAACCACGGCGTTTATACGGCATCGAACGCACTCTCATAATCTTTGATTACTACTAGTAAATAATTGAGTAAGGTTAAAAACTTGTAACAAATTTCCACAGAGATGCCCAGGATTACATTGAAAAAACAATGAAGTCAGACAAGTTTGTTGTCCTGATACACTCAAGTACAGAGGACCAAACCGCCATGCCTAGCGGGAAATTTGCTCGAAAGTTTTACAGACTGTTAAAAGAGAGGTAAGTAGCGCAGTTACTCCGTGCATAACAAGGCTTTTTGTTGAGTTAAGCAGGAGTAACAAGTGCTAATAATAACCGAAACCACGTTCATTTGTAAGAACTATTTCAAGTGCAGTAAACCTGCAAATTCTCTACACGATACTCGCAAAGTTCACGCGCTAGAGTTTCGCAGTTAAATCTCAAGCTGTCAAATCTCAAGCTGTGTTAAGTATTGGGACTGTCTCTATGATATGGGCCATCGCCTGCGGCATACGCGCGTACATGCTGTGAGAACTTTTGCGGATGTTGCGCGGGGCAAATGGCGTCCTAAATTCCCGACATTTTTTATGCTTTTGGCCCAGGGGGGCACTCGGGATTTCAAGTGACGGGGATGATCGAAGGATTTTTTTGGGTTTGAAATTTTCGATTCCGGGATTTTGGGGGCATTAAAGAGAACCAGTAGTGCCCTGGCTGCGTAGTTCTGCGAATAAAGTACAAACAAACGTGTTTTGCGTGGTGTCGCTTTACATCGCACGTGTTCTACAATAGTCTGCGTTGTCCCGTGGCATTATCCCTTTCTGGAACTTTTAAGGGCCACAAAATCGGCATGTGATTTTTTGGGGGTTAATTTTTGCTCCAGAGATTATTTGGGGTTTTGCTGGAAGCCCTAGGAATTTTTTTGGGTCTTGACTTTTGGCTCCATTCGATCATCCCCGTCACTTGAAATCCCGAGTACCCCCCTGGGGCTTTTGGTCCACAACTTCACTATGTTTATGCAATTTTGCTTAAGTATTTTGGTCGTGAGCTGCTCCAATTTGACGCTTTATGTCAGTAACCAAGTTGTGTTCCGCTTCTTCTTTTGCAAGAGCCCCGCATGACTCCACTCTAAATTTCACATATGTTGAAAATTAGAATCTTTTTAACAATACAGCAAAAAACTAGTTGAATATATTTGTATATAGCAGCGTTTCAGTACTTCAAAGTTTTCCTTCTCCGCTTGCGAGGATTTCGCCTGAGTCTGTAACGACCGAAAAGTCAAAAAAAAAAAAAAAAGAAAATGCAAGTTTGAATTTCTCCTGAATTGTAAGCAACACTTGATGTTTCATCAAGGCCCAATAAATTTACGCCTGTAGATACTGCTCAGTTTTTTTAGGTAAAAATCCAGTGTATTGTCCTCTAATGAATGTGATGTCGTTTTCACTCAAAAGGGCGGAAGTCCATTTGTATGTTCACTAAATGTACAAAACACGCATCGGCGGGCGCTCTCATTCATCGATAACGGACAATACACTGGATTTTTACCTAAAAAAACTGAGCAGTATCTACAGGCGTAAATTTATTGGGCCTTGATGAAACATCAAGTGTTGCTTACAATTCAGGAGAAATTCAAACTTGCATTTTCTTTTTTTTTTTTTTTTGACTTTTCGGTCGTTACAGACTCAGGCGAAATCCTCGCAAGCGGAGAAGGAAAACTTTGAAGTACTGAAACGCTGCTATATACAAATATATTCAACTAGTTTTTTGCTGTATTGTTAAAAAGATTCTAATTTTCAACATATGTGAAATTTAGAGTGGAGTCATGCGGGGCTCTTGCAAAAGAAGAAGCGGAACACAACTTGGTTACTGACATAAAGCGTCAAATTGGAGCAGCTCACGACCAAAATACTTAAGCAAAATTGCATAAACATAGTGAAGTTGTGGACCAAAAGCCCCAGGGGGGTACTCGGGATTTCAAGTGACGGGGATGATCGAATGGAGCCAAAAGTCAAGACCCAAAAAAATTCCTAGGGCTTCCAGCAAAACCCCAAATAATCTCTGGAGCAAAAATTAACCCCCAAAAAATCACATGCCGATTTTGTGGCCCTTAAAAGTTCCAGAAAGGGATAATGCCACGGGACAACGCAGACTATTGTAGAACACGTGCGATGTAAAGCGACACCACGCAAAACACGTTTGTTTGTACTTTATTCGCAGAACTACGCAGCCAGGGCACTACTGGTTCTCTTTAATGCCCCCAAAATCCCGGAATCGAAAATTTCAAACCCAAAAAAATCCTTCGATCATCCCCGTCACTTGAAATCCCGAGTGCCCCCCTGGGCCAAAAGCATAAAAAATGTCGGGAATTTAGGACGCCATTTGCCCCGCGCAACATCCGCAAAAGTTCTCACAGCATGTACGCGCGTATGCCGCAGGCGATGGCCCATATCATAGAGACAGTCCCAATACTTAACACAGCTTGAGATTTGACAGCTTGAGATTTAACTGCGAAACTCTAGCGCGTGAACTTTGCGAGTATCGTGTAGAGAATTTGCAGGTTTACTGCACTTGAAATAGTTCTTACAAATGAACGTGGTTTCGGTTATTATTAGCACTTGTTACTCCTGCTTAACTCAACAAAAAGCCTTGTTATGCACGGAGTAACTGCGCTACTTACCTCTCTTTTAACAGTCTGTAAAACTTTCGAGCAAATTTCCCGCTAGGCATGGCGGTTTGGTCCTCTGTACTTGAGTGTATCAGGACAACAAACTTGTCTGACTTCATTGTTTTTTCAATGTAATCCTGGGCATCTCTGTGGAAATTTGTTACAAGTTTTTAACCTTACTCAATTATTTACTAGTAGTAATCAAAGATTATGAGAGTGCGTTCGATGCCGTATAAACGCCGTGGTTTATACAGACACCTTAAGTGATTTCGCTAGCTGACTTTCAACCTCTAAAAACCAACCTTCTTTCATCAACAACCGCGGTTATTATACAGAGAGATATTTCAGTGACAAAATCCATGCCAGTCTGATTGAAGACTACGTTGCGTGACGGCGCCAGTTTCCGTAGACTCACAAGTTTAATAGGACTAAACTATTTACATCAGCTTTGAAATTTCGTGCTAAATATTGTCACATTGACTTGTATTGTTTAAGCGCAAAAGCTAATTTGTAAAAGTATATTTTTTACGAACATTCTAAGAAGGAAGCTCAAATATAACTGAGTAAACATTTGCAATCGCGTGCTCGTTCATCACGTATAAAACAAACTACGTGCGACTGTTTCGAGTATTTCTCCTGGCCTGATTAACAAAGTACACAGTATTTACATTTCCGTTCCCTGGTTCAGGTTCACTCTTATGGATCTTTCCTTCAGAGTACTCCTCCACCGATTCCAAATAATATTCGACCGGATACAACTGACCTTTTCTGTCGCAATTAGAACTAAGTCAACAAATGCAATCAAATACAGCCCGGGAATTACAGCTGTTTTAGGCGATCGTGCTCATGAACATATACAGAGGGGGGGGGGGGGGGGGAACAGGGGGGTAAATCTCCCTTCTCCCCACTTTCTGAGCCAGTTTCTCCCTCCTCCCTACTTTTTGAGCCAATTTTTCCCTCCTCCCTAAACGGTTATGTTTCTTTTTCTCCCTCCTCCCTACTTTTTCCCCCTATTTGTCCCTCCTCCCTATTCTGTTCCTCCCCCCTCTATACACAAATAAACAAGCTCCTCGTGAACACGAACGAACGTTTAAATAACATCATACTCGAAAGGACTATTTAATATGATACTACTCAGCCTCAAAATTCCACGGCGAAAGAATCCAACGCTACCTCTGAGATCGAGAGCACATTGAAAGAAAGACCAAAGTCTACATTGCCTGCTCACGTGCTCACATGTTTCGTCGCATGTCTCACTTATGATACCAGTTTACTGGCCGTGACCATAGTTAAGGGAGATAGGTTTTTAACCCCTTCAGTGCCAAGGGGTTTCCCTTTAACGAGTAAAATCGTCTGGCGTTAGACAGAGTAAAATCTATAAGTACGTCCTTGGCACTGAAATGGTTAATAACTTTGCCGTGACACGCCCCTGCAAAAATTAAGCGGGGTGGCCATTTTTGTGTCCTTACAGGAATCTGGATTTTCCAGACTACAACTTACACAGGGCAACTAACTCTCCATATACACGCAAAAACTGATTAGGCTTGTGTTCCACTTCGTCGAACGCAACAATATCCTCGAACATAGAGCTCTCCCGTTTTGCGTTGTCCGGAAAACCCATGAGGGTCTTGGGTCCAGGATAATTAGGTCGGCAACACATTGACAGTTGCTAATGTGCCTCTTTCAATATCACTTTGTGTGTGAATAGTTCGTCCGAAAATATATTTTCCAAAAACCAAAGGGCAACATTGATAAGGGAGGGTGAAAGGGAGGCACTTCTGGGCTGGGGGTGTAGTTTTCTCATTGCCGTTTTAGGAGGGCAGCTTTCATATGTCTTTGTATCAACAGGTTTTGTCCCCGATTGTACGTAGCAAGCCTTTTTCCTATCAAAATCCTCCGTGGATAAAAAGATGTACTTTATGGGCTGTGTAAGGCTCCTCATGATGGTATTGTGGTAAAATGTACGGAGGACATTTTTATTCAAATTGATAACATACACCAACGTTACAAAATTCTTAGCAGCATTTTAATCAAGGCCGGGGTGTCCAAATATTAAAAGGAAATGAACACGATATTATGAAGACGTGTTTTTCTTCAGTTATGTTTTACAATGAGCTTGTAGGGGTCGTGTTTTCAAACGTTAACGTGCCCCTGTGACAAAAAATAAATTATTTTTTTTCTTTGGATTTCAAAACTATGTTAACTTAACACTAAGTGACCCAAGTTTTAATCCTTGATTTAAAAAAGGCACCTGTTTATTTTAACTGGAACTTTCCTATTTAATGATCCGCTATTACTAAACTTAAGTTCTTGAGAGAGCTGGATCGAGGAGAAAATGACGTCAAAGGCTCACTAGTTCAAGAATGCAATGCGTGTGTACGCTGCAGAACTAATATGCAGCATGGGAGTTTTGGGCTTTCATAGTTTTAAACTCGAACTTTGCATACATAAAAAGCTGCGTTCACACGCTGAAATTTTAAGCTGGTGAGCCTTTGACATCACTTTTCCCGGATCCAACCCTCTGAGGTCAAATCGGTCAGGTTTGAACGTGAGTAATGGCGGATCGTGAAATCCAAAACTTACACTCAAAGTAAACAGCCTTTGGATAAAAATGAAAGTCAGAATTTTGCCAGTCAAGTGTTAATTAAGCAGACACACTTTCAGAATCTCAAGAAAAAAAGGAAGTGATTTTTTTTATCACAGGGGCACTTTAACACATTCCTTCAGTTCTCGCCATGTGTTAGCCAAAACTTGACTGAATTTTTACTTACCGGCACATTGATTTAATGATCTCTTTGTGCTTTATTTTGCTCTTTCCAAAAATTCCTTTCTTGAGCTCCTTTTTTCTCGGGACGAAGGATAGATCGACCACGAAAACATCAGCGTTGTCGTGCTTGAGTGAAACTCCTGAAATAAACAGTAAACTGAGTTGAGATAAAGGAATAAATCAGCTTGGTGATGAGGTGATTCTCTGTTTTGAAGAGAACATTGCAACCACTTTACACTAATTTCACCTTTCCTTCCAATTAACCATTATATTACTGAAATTATTGTTAAATTTGTTTTCGTGTTTACTTCTGTTGTCTTGTTTCTTACCAGCGTGTCTGATAACACCCTCGTGAAGAGAATCTTGTTCACTGTGGCTTATGCTGGCCTTCGAGCTCTCAGGAACACTGATATCTTCTTCTGCAAATGGTTTTTAAAAGAAAGTGATTATTCCACTAAAATATCATTTAATTAGTATCTTTTTACATTAGCACGCCGATTTACATGGCAGATCTATCACGGTAGGTGTAACGCGGGGTCGACTGTTGCCACCACTCAAAAATAAAATCGTTTTCCAGCACTTCCTCCGAAAATAACTTGCTGGGCTTTCATTCTGGCTATGAGGCATAATTTCTTTCCCTTCACCATTCCTTCAAAAGGTCTTCTTCGCTATAAATAACAAAGTGAAGCCCAACATTGTCTCATTAAGGAGTGGTTTCTAAGCAACAAGTCATACCCTTGCCCAAAAACGCACTGCGCGCGCAGTTTCAGCTTGGGAGCAAGCTCTGTGTTTGGGTTTTGCAGTCGAGCTCACCCTTCTGACTTTTGGCTTTGGCGGGCGAGCGAGTTTACGAACGACGTGCAGGAGCATAGTTCGCTGGCTTATCTCACGGGTTCGCTGCTTTCGTCTACGAACTAAACCCGAAACCTTCGCGCGGACTATTAAATCTCTCATTTTACTACGGCTCTTCACCTCTTCGAAACCTCGAGGCAACAAAGACCGGAAAAGGAAACATTATTGCATTTGACCGCTCTGTAGTTACAAGGTGATATCGTATTCTGATCATGAAGAAGGAGTGTCGAAATGCCGTCCTTAATTCAACTCCAGTGACAGTCTGTTTACTTGATAATAATAAGATACTGACGTTATTGAATTCTTACCGGCAGGTTTGTCTGCCGCCTCCTTATCCAACTTTTCCTCTTCGTCCGTCTGCAGAAAGAGACGAGCACTCGCGTTCACGTAAACCTACTAGACATAACTAAACGTATACTAGCAGCGGAGTATTTTTGACGAAATTCGAGTTTGGATAACTGATGAAACACTGTCTCGAGCGTTTGATATATCTTCTCTATCGAAACAAAACTAAAGAGTAAGCGGAGAAGTAAAATTGTCAAAATCTATGCTAATAAAAACCGGGTATCCAAACTTCCTTCATGCTTGTGATTTTCTTTGTTTTAAGTTGATGAATTATTAATGAGTTTGAGAAAGCTCTTCCAACATTTCCTTGTCACTTTATTCAGGCACTTATAAAGTGAGGCATTCTCTTGGTTAAGTCTTGTAAGTCTTTCTAGCATTACAATTCGTAAGAAAGTATTTTCGCTGGCACAAGAGAGCATCGGAGGAAACTGCTGACTTTGTGACGTCCGAAAAGGCTAGTTAATATCCGATTTTGGTGGTCTTATGCATTTCTTGCATACAGACCCCAAGTCAGGGGCAGATCTTTTTTACACGGGACATCTACAGCTCAGGGCTGTGCCTTGATGCGCGTTAACCATTGCGCCATCGCGCTTTCGCGACCTTGCTTAGCTGTTGACAAACTTTCTCGTCCCGGCCTAGTCCAGTCCTTGAACTCTCCTTTCCTCCCACCCCCTATAGGGCTGAGCCCGGGCGGGCGAAAAGAGGGTCCAGGATAACTTGCAAGCACATGTTCAGAACGAACCAATCAAAAATTACTAGGTCCCAACTTTAGTACAGACGACACGCGTGTCATACAAGTCGCGCGTGCGCGAGGAACTTTATTTTCACGATAACTACAGAAATTCTCGCGCTCTCATTGGCTAACTTTTATTGTCAATAAGCGGACAGACACATGAAATTATAATTTATGCGATGCGGCAACGAGCGAGAGCGGACAATTTGACAGTTTGTTATCGTAAAAAACAAATGGACGTCAGTTTTTCATGCGTCTGTCCTGTTATAGACAATGAATTTTGTCATAACATTGTCAAAGTAGTCTGCGGATCCACTCGGCTATCACCTCCTGTATCCACAGCTACTTTCAAAATGTTATGACGAAATTCATGATCAATAACAGGACAGACGTATGGAAAACTGACGTCAAGTTGTTAATTTTATAACAATTGCTGCTAATTTTGCAATTTGATTGGCTAATTTGCCGTTGTCGATAAGAGTCCATACCACCCTGCTCGCGTCAATATACGTGTCGCGCAGTGCCTTTTTCAGCTCGTGCGCTGAAAAAAGCCTAACCTTTGACGCTGATATTGTGGTAAAAAAAAAACAACAAAAAAAACGTAAAACTCGAAATGTGGTCTGTATCTCTTATCGACAACAAGTACGCGTCACTACTTTTTTCCCAAATGTCATTTTCGTATTGTTTCTGCGTATTGAGCGAGTTTGCAAAAGTTTTTGAAAGGAAAGTCATTTGCATAATGCAGCGCGTGCATTTTCAAGTCCGAGTCGGTGGTTTTAATAGTCAGCAAATCTTTACAAAGATTTCTTTCGTTATCTTTGATATTGTGGTAAGAAACAAATCGAATGTGGTTTAGCGTGGCACTGGTGAAATTATACTGATTTGAGATTAATTGACAGTTTTTTAACCAATCTGAATGCAGAAATTGTTATTTGTATATAATTATTCCGAAAATCGCGCCAGGAGCAGAATCTGGAAAGTACTTCCAAATTTGGTTTTTCCCCCGATTTGGGGGGGGAAAATTGCGGCGTACTGAGGATGCGCATGCAAGTTATCCTGGACTCTCTTTTCGCCCACCCGGGTTCAGCCCCTATAGGGGGCGGGAGCAGGAGAGTTCAGGGGACTGGACTAGTCCCGGCCTAGCGTATAGTAGGCAGTAATCACGTCGCGTAAGCCGAATAAAACTAAAAAATAGCGAAAGTTTAAACTGAAATTCCCGGAGTCAGCATGCCGCAAAGCTATCCTCACAGCATTTCACTAAACTCTAATAATAAGGAATATCCGACTCGGCCTCAGTGAAGTTTGCCGAGGTTTTTCCTCTTATTCGTCACGACATTCACTAGTGTTCACTTCACCTTCGCGGTCATGATCGATGACTGCTAAAAAAGCATAAATCTCGAGCGCTTTTATCTACTTTCTTAAGTGTCCTTTGAAAAGTCGACAAATTAAGACAGGGTACCTGCTCAACCGGTGACAGGAGATGCGCTTGTTGCTCCGTTAAACGTTGACGCACTCTACTGAAGGTGATGTCAAGAATCGTTTTCGCTCGAGTAGCGAAGTCAGCCTGACAGACTTCAGGTTCAGAATCTGAGGTTGGAGTTGCTGACTCGCTTGCCTCTCTGGACGAGATAACTTCCATCACATTGTTTAGCAGATCTTCTAGAAACATCTGGGACCTGATGACAAGGAGAAAATATAATTTTACCATTAACATGTTAAGAATGAGATGAAACTTTTAGGACATTTAATCATATCATTTTCGGCTATTTAATTGGCTTGTCATTCCATGCTAACGTAATTTTAATGTGGTTTAATTGAGCGCCGGCTTTAGAAGAAAAATGAAAACTTGTTTGCAAAAATACATGCACTCAACTGCCAAAGTTTTGCGCTAACAATGTGTGGTCTGTAGTTCAGTATAGCCGCAAAATGTATTTTTTACAGGGATAACTGGTTCATCGATAGACTAGCTTTTTCAGCTTAAGTATTTCTCGCCGTTCTAGGGCAATTGTATTTGTATTGTTTTTTGCGCGCGCATGATCAAATGAAACAAGAACTACGCGTGATAAGGTCCAAGGTTGCCATAATAGCTTTTAATATATGTTTCTGTTCCCGGCTTCTCGAAACGATTGGGATTGAATTTAACTGATAGAACGCGAACAAAGGAAAGCGAATGAAAAACAGATATCTTACCTCCACAAAGTTTTTCTTTTAACTTAATCAATCTCAACAACGATATTAGTGAAAAACCTTCAAAGATCTTATATCAGTTTTACTAAATCAAAACTAATCTCCGTTGATTTGACCTGAACCTAAAACGAGCCTTGCTTAAAGGAGGTGAAAGAAAACAAGCAACAAACAGTCGTTAAACTTTCTTTCATATCACGAAGGGTCGGAATCATGTTAATTCGTTAACGTTGATTTTTAACGTCAGGCCGGCGAGGAGATTTTTTTACTACTCTACGCGCGCAAAGAACGCGATAAATTGTAATGAGGTGACGTGAACAAATCACGTTTATTATATAAGTCAGTAGTATACCGAGTGGTAACAAATTGATAAAAACGATACGATATCCTCACATGTAGGCATTTATAGATTATGCTAGTAAAAGTGGCATATTATGCTAGTAGCATTGCTTTTTTTTTGGCCAAACTATGCTAACATTATGCTCTTTTTTCCAAATTATGCCACCGTTTTTTTAAATTATGCTCTTTGAAAAAATGCAAATAAGTCCAAAATATTCTCTGAGAGCCCTGCAAATGCTAGTCTCCTTCGCAGCCGTTATCAGGGTCGTCACGCAACGCTTCTCCCCCACTAA
>JAHPZR010008638.1:27500-37509 GCA_019787425.1 Platygyra sinensis | reverse complement strand
CGCATTAAAACACTACTTCTGCTGGCCCCGGTTGTTCAAAGGTGGATACGCTATTCACTGATGAAATTCACTTAATCCAACGGATAGCGTGGTTTGTGTTGTTAACACGTATCAACGGGATAGCTTTATCCGATGGATAGCGTTACCAGCCTTCGAACAACCGGGACCAGTATAGCAGTTAGACGATGTTATCGTAAAAACTGTACTGAAGAAAAACATGGCTTGGCTGTCATTCGCATGAACATTTAACGAAAGAGTTCTCTGTCGCTTACAAAGTCGGTTCTGCGTTTCTGGAGTTCCTGCGAAGGAAGCATTTACTTTTTTCCTTGCTCATCGTTTTACTATTTCTGAGATTCAGTGCTGTTAAGGTGTGGGAAAACGAAGGACCCAAAAACGAAGGACTGACAGACCTAAGACCAGTGTTTTTTCGCTAAACCTTTTTCTTTAGGGAAAGGACTACACCTAACTTGCAATAACGTTGTTCATGAAAACGCAAAAGGGCTAATAGGAAGGAGAGGGAATGTCCACTAGGACCGAGCCATTCCGTGCACATGATTGAAAATGAAACTTTTCATATTCTTCCCAGGATAGCCTATGGTAAGCCTAGAAACGTGGTGTGACTTTTTTCTTGAACATATTTTTTTAAACCCTCTCCCAAGTCAAAATCTTTTGCGGTCCCAGTCTGGTCAAAACCCGCAACATTCAGTGATTAATACCTTAGTCATAGAACTTCGCTCTGTTTATTCCCCCTCAAAAGTATACTCCAGTTTGAGCCTGGAAGTTTTATTTTGTGAGGAGTTTACAGTCTTTTGAGGCCATTATACTTCTGTGGGTTAATTTCAAGGTCACACGAGAGCGCTAAGGACGGTGCCTACTAAATACAAAGGTTTTTGCGCCAAGTTAGGACTACACGGAAAAAGTAGATATTTGCAAGGGCTATTGGAATCCACAAAGAAAAATAGGGGTAGCCACGCATTTTTTCGAGATAATTAGCCTTGAATCTCAACAAAAATGCTGACATCAGCATTTTTCTGAAAAAAGCGGGAAACGATATTTCTTCAGAGATTTCCTTAGAATTCGCCTTTACATACAGAAAGGCAAACACATTTAAAAAGATCTTTAAACTACATGGCAAATGGTGACATGAAAATCATTTTTGTTACGTTTTTGGTAACAAAATCGTTGCAAAATCGCTTTTAACTTCTCTGGCAGCCGCCCTCTGGTTCAGCTAAAATACAGTCTAAATACCTTTGCTTACGACCAGAAACTAATCACATGTTGAATAGGCTTGCCGCTTCCATTTCGCCACAAAAAATGTAGGGGTAACCACGCGTTTTTTAAAGTTATTCATCTTTTTCGAAAACTTTTACGGTGCCCGTTACATTTTTTCCTGTCACCTCCCCAGTAAGTAAGACATTCGCGCGTCTGCGCGCGCACTACGCCATCTGCAGGTACATGTTTGCAGTTGGATTTCAGTATAATTTTCGAAAGATAACAGCTAGATTTTCAGCTGGAAGACGTTAACAGTTAGTGGCTAGCGATATGCTGCTATTCTGGTCTCCCTGGTTTAAGTACAGGTTCATTATAATTGATTTGGTCATCGTAGGAAAATTTTGCTTTAATTTTAGTCGTGTGCTTGGTGACGTAGTTGATTGCGTCAATGTCAACCCCAGCGCGCGCGCGCTTAAACCATGGCTTGCGTGATGCGCAGAACGTGTGCGCACTAACAAAAATAAGCAACGTCCTAAAAGCAGTAAAATTACTTCCTGAAACAATTCTTAAGTATGCACACTTTTTCACTCCCCCCCCCCCCGGCAAAAAAAATTTTTTTTTTCGCTACCGGTAAAACACAAAACACATAAGATTGTGACGTTTTCGAAAGACGAAATGTCAGTGTAAAGCCTGGTATAACAATTATTTTCGGGCTCTACATCAGCGCTGAGTACTAACGCTGTCAAAATCGTGATAATCACAACACTAACCTGCTAGAAACGAAAACAATAGGCAAGTGTCTGGGATTCGATAATCAAAAGGAACCTGAAAATGTCTTCTTGTATTAGATTTCCTCGGTATTTGGACTTAAACTATGGCAGAAAAGTCATGTTTAAGCTTACCTCCTGTGAGACATTACATTTAAGTACTGGCATATTCAGAATCCTACAAGCACGATAATCATTGCGGCGCGTGGTGTTCGGGGAAGTACATTATTTTCTCATTGACATTCAACCAATGAATCCGAGAAAATCCAGCTCATTTCTGTCCCTTTTTCTTAAACAGCAATCCATAAAAGTAGTGAAGCCTTCTAGCGTCAGTCTCTTGCTTGTAAGGAGAAAAGCCTATGTTCCAGCTTCTCGTAGAAATGTAAATATAGCGTTTGATGTCGAGTTCATTTCTATGTCACGTAATGGTCAATTGATGGGATTTTGTCACGCATTGCCAAAAACTGAATCAAGAGATTTAATAAGACGTTCAAAGCAAACAATTTTTATTTGAAAGCTATGACAACATACCTCTGTGACCCTTCATGCGGTAAGCGATACGGAAAAGTTTAAAGAATCCGAACGTGAACCGTAAAATATATCGCAGGGCCAGAAATCGCACAAAAAACAGCTCAAATTGATTGGTTGTCTAACGAAAAGAACTTGTTGTTTAGCTGGGCTGTCTAACGAAAAGATATCGCGCAATTCAATCATAGTCAAACTGTGACAATGGACTAGCGCCTATACAGCTGCAATAACGTTTAATTTTTATCCCATCTACAACATTATGTGCACAGAAGTTTCCTCTTCAATGATTTTAACATGGAAAACAAAACTGGTGCTTATGCGTTTTAAACAAGTTCATTTTCCATTGCATTCGTTAGTTTTTCAATGCAAATCACACTTCGTGCTAGAAATTGTTTGTTTACATTTCCATACAGCCATTCTTTTACGTTATTTTGTGGTGTTACGGTTCAGTGTCGGAGTTCTGCAAAAAAAAAAAAACCCTTTCATGCAATGATTTCAAAGAGAAAAAAAAAGACTGATATGATGTAATCCATACTCATGCATTTCTCTAAATATAACTTTTTGCAATGAACGACGTAAATGGAAAACATTTTTTGTTTTTTTTGTGTACATTCAGTACATAACAATTGATCAGTTTTCTCACTTACTGCGTGGCGCGTGACACAAAGCAAGTAATCGATCGGCTTTACACCGCTAGGTTAAGAAAAAAGGCTATGTTCTGAGAGAAATGCATGAGTATGGATTACATCATATCAGTCTTTTTTTTTCTCTTTGAAATCATTGCATGAAAGGGTTTTTTTTTTTTTGCAGAACTCCGACACTGAACCGTAACACCACAAAATAACGTAAAAGAATGGCTGTATGGAAATGTAAACAAACAATTTCTAGCACGAAGTGTGATTTGCATTGAAAAACTAACGAATGCAATGGAAAATGAACTTGTTTAAAACGCATAAGCACCAGTTTTGTTTTCCATGTTAAAATCATTGAAGAGGAAACTTCTGTGCACATAATGTTGTAGATGGGATAAAAATTAAACGTTATTGCAGCTGTATAGGCGCTAGTCCATTGTCACAGTTTGACTATGATTGAATTGCGCGATATCTTTTCGTTAGACAGCCCAGCTAAACAACAAGTTCTTTTCGTTAGACAACCAATCAATTTGAGCTGTTTTTTGTGCGATTTCTGGCCCTGCGATATATTTTACGGTTCACGTTCGGATTCTTTAAACTTTTCCGTATCGCTTACCGCATGAAGGGTCACAGAGGTATGTTGTCATAGCTTTCAAATAAAAATTGTTTGCTTTGAACGTCTTATTAAATCTCTTGATTCAGTTTTTGGCAATGCGTGACAAAATCCCATCAATTGACCATTACGTGACATAGAAATGAACTCGACATCAAACGCTATATTTACATTTCTACGAGAAGCTGGAACATAGGCTTTTCTCCTTACAAGCAAGAGACTGACGCTAGAAGGCTTCACTACTTTTATGGATTGCTGTTTAAGAAAAAGGGACAGAAATGAGCTGGATTTTCTCGGATTCATTGGTTGAATGTCAATGAGAAAATAATGTACTTCCCCGAACACCACGCGCCGCAATGATTATCGTGCTTGTAGGATTCTGAATATGCCAGTACTTAAATGTAATGTCTCACAGGAGGTAAGCTTAAACATGACTTTTCTGCCATAGTTTAAGTCCAAATACCGAGGAAATCTAATACAAGAAGACATTTTCAGGTTCCTTTTGATTATCGAATCCCAGACACTTGCCTATTGTTTTCGTTTCTAGCAGGTTAGTGTTGTGATTATCACGATTTTGACAGCGTTAGTACTCAGCGCTGATGTAGAGCCCGAAAATAATTGTTATACCAGGCTTTACACTGACATTTCGTCTTTCAAAACGTCAAAATCTTAGGTATTTCGGTGTTTTACCGGATAGCGAATTTGCCGATTGAAAAAGTGTGCATAATTAAGAATGTTTAGGAAGTGAATTTTACTGATTTTAAGGACGGTGCTTATTTTTGTTAGTGCGCACACGTTCTGCGCATCACGCAAGCCATGGTTTAAGCGCGCGCGCGCTGGGGTTGACATTGACGCAATCAACTACGCCACCAAGCACACGACTAAAATTAAAGCAAAATTTTTCTACGGTGACCAAATCAATTTTAATGAACCTGTACTTAAACCAGGGAGATCAGAATAGCAGCATCTCGCTAGCCACTAACTGTTAACGTCTTCCAGCTGAAAATCTAGCTGTTATCTTTCGAAAATTACACTGAAATCCAACTGCAAACTTGTACCTGCAGATGGCGTAGTGGCGCGCAGACAAGCAAATGCCTTACTTACTAGGGAGGTGACAGGAAAAAATGTAACGGGCACCGTAAAAGCTTTCAAAAAAGATCAATAACTTTAAAAAACGCGTGGTTACCCCTACATTTTTTGTTGCCAAATGGAAGCGGCAAGCCTATTCAACATGTGATTAGTTTCTGGTCGTGAGCAAAAGGTATTTAGACTGTATTTTAACTGAACCAGATGAAGGCTGTCAGAGACGTTAAAAGCGATTTTGCAACGATTTCATTGCTAAAAACGTAACGAAAATGATTTTAATGTTACCATTTGCCATTTAGTTTAAAGATCTTTTTAAATGTGTTTGCCTCTCTGCATGTAAAGGCGAATACTAAGGAAATCTGTGAAGAAATATCGTTTCCCGCTTTTTTCAGAAAAATGCTGATGTCAGCATTTTTGTTGAGATTCAAGGTTAATTATCTCGAAAAAATGCGTGGCTACCCCTATTTTTCTTTGTGGATCCCAATAGCCCTTGCAAATATCTACTTTTTCCGCGTGGTCCTAACTTGGCGCAAAAACCTTTGTATTTAGTAGGCACCGTCCTTAAGCGGCTCTTCGTGACCTTGAAAATTAACCCACAGAAGTATAATTGGCCTCAAAAGACTTGTAAACTCCTCAAAAATAAATTTCTAGGCTCAAACTGGAGTGTTACTTTGATGGGGATTAAACAGAGCGAAGTTTATGATTAGGTATTAATCACTGAATTTTGCGTGTTTTTGACCAGACGTGGGACCGCAACGGATTTTTGATTTTTTGGCGGGTTTAAAAAAATATTTCAAGAAAAAAATCACACCACGTTTCTAGGCTTACCATAGGCTATCTCTGGGAAGAATATGAAAAATTTTCATTTTTCATGATGTGCCACATGTTTTCGATATGGCTCGGTCCTAGTGGACATTCCCTCTTAATTCCTATTAGGCCTTTTGCTTTTTTCTATGACAACGTTATTGCAATTAGGTGTAGTCTTTCCCTAAAGAAAAAAGGTTTTAGACCACGGGGTCTTAGGTCTTCAGTCTTCGTTTTTTGGGTCTTCGTTTTCCACACACCCTTAACAGCACTGCAATCTCAGAAATAGTAAAACGATGATCAAGGAAAAAAGTAAATGCTTCCTTCCAGGAACTCCAGAAAACGCAAGACCGACTTTGTAAGCGAAAGAGAAATCTTCGGGTAAATGTTCATGCGATGACAGCAAAGCCATCTTTTCTTCAAGTACAGTTGTTACGATAACATCGTCTAACTCTAATACTGGTCCCGGTTGTTCGAAGGCTGGGTAACGCTATCCATCGGATAAATTGCTATCCAGTGGATAAGTGTTAACAAAACAAACCACGCTATCCGTTGGATAGTGATTTATCCAGTGAATAGCGTTATCCAGCCTTTGAACAACCGGGGCCAGCAGAGTAGTGGTTTTAATGCTTTAACAGCAGTATACACTAAACTGTACTAGGAGATAAAAATAATTAAATAAATTAATTAATTAATTAATAAACAAATAAATAAATAGATAAGTAAATACGTGATAAGTAATAAATATATGTAAAAGAAGAAAATTATTTACATTTCAAATTTTGGAATAGGTATCTACATTTAAAAATGCTCAATGTACAGGATATATCTACACAAAAGTTAAATATTATAGTAACCTAATCACGGAATTTATGGTGGACATTAGACTATACTATTAGTAAAGGGAAAAGTATCCATAAGTATAGGTAGTTTATTCCAGGCTACTACTGAACTTGGGTAAAACAAATATTTATAAACATTACAGTTGGTCTGAATGTGTCGAACAGGAAATGTAATGGGAGCTTGAGAAGTCCTTGTTAATGGACATACTTCAGATGGAGGGGAGATACCAACCAAACCTTGTTGGATTTTATAAAACAGATAATTGGTGCGAAAGTCTATGTTGTTCAAGAGTGTCCCAACCAAGCTTTTGTTAACATGGGGGTAACATAAAATTTGAGAAGTCTCTAAAAACAAACCTTGCTGCTCTATGCTGAACTACTTCGATTGGTGTTGTACAGCCTGTCAAGTATATGGATTCCAAAATGAGCAAGCATACTCAAGTCGGGGACGCACAGGGGTAATGTAATCTTTAGATTTGACATCCTTGGAACAATATGACAAAACCCTTCTGGTTTGAATGGTATCAAGACAGTCCAGTCTGTACAGAGGATAGTCAGAATTGGATGCAAATCTATTTTGCTGCAACATATTCAAGGTGCTCTGTACTTGTCACGATAACACAATTCTTAGTTCCGACAGCGGTGACACCTATCAAAGAAACGTAGTTTTGAGGCTGTAGAACAAAGTCTAATGTAACATATTTACGTTATTTTGCTTTTGGTTTCCATAAGTTCCATGTAAAGCAAAGAATGACAAGAGAAACAAACCCTCGGCCATCGTGAAATGGAGTTAGCTTTTGTTCCCAGCCTCGCACGTTCAGCTGGAACCGTAGTGTTTCAGAGCAACAAAACAGCACGGCTGAACAGCGTAATAGCACAACTGCACGGACCGCGGAAGGGGAGGGGCTGGCAGGGCCGCGGCCCCACCTCTTTTTTGCGCCCCCGCCCCCACTTTTTGCGCTAAAAAAAAAATAATTAAAATAAAAAAAAAGACTTGATACAAGTTTTTTTTTCCGTCTATATTCCGCTATATTCTGCAACCAGATGTGAGAGGAAGAATAGTTGGTTGTCAAGCACAAATGCAAACCTTCGACTTTTTCTTTGGGCTAAGTCTTGGAGAGAGGTTATTTTCTCACTCTGATAGCCTATCTAAAACCTTGCAGTCGACGAAGATGTCCGCAGTCAGTGAACAACGTTAAGCGCAACTTACTAAGTCAGTACTAGAGGGCATCCGAAAAGATGATAGCTTTTCAGCATTCTACTCAGTAGTCCTTCGCAAAAGCGAGGATCACGCCTTTTCTGATCCACTTCTTCCACGAAAGCGTCGAGTACCTGCAAGGATCGAGGTCAGAAGTGGACTGCTACCCCTTCCCGAAACACCAAAGGACCACTATCGGCGCATCTACTTTGAGGCTATTGATCTGATAGTTAATACCATAGAACAGTGCTTCAGTCAACCAAGCTCTGCAGCCTATGAAAAAGATATAGAAGAAAGATATACTGAAAGATATCAACGGAGAATCCTACACAGAAGAGCTCGACTACATGAAAGTGTCACACAGTGACGACATCAATTTCGACTCGCTGAAGGCCCAACTTGACTAACTTCAAGGATAAAGGTGCGATGCTTTGATGATGATCTCTGCGAAGTTAAAAAGCTACCTAAGGAAGAACGAAGCCTAATTGGTGAAGTAGTAAAACTATGTAAGCTGTTGGCGGTCAACCCAGCAACCAGTGCTTGCTATGAGAGATCTTTTTCAGCAGCCCGTCGCCTGAAGACATGGCTGAAATCGAACATGAAACAGCAGCGATTCAACAACTTGACAGTACTAGTTATCATAAGAAATTAACGGACATTTGCTGGACGGAAGGAGAATCCGGTATGAAGAATTTCGGTATCTTCACTAATGCCGACCTATAGAGAGCAACAAATACCGGATAAAGTATGCAAAGTCACGCGACGGAAACAAATCAAATACTATGATTTTATTCCTTTTTTCGATTTTTAATATAAAAAAATTATTTTCAAGTGTCAGCCCTTCCACTTTTCACCTTGCTCCGCGGTCCCTGAACTGAATCGCATAACGGAAGTAGAGGATAGGAAACTGAACAGAAAAAGCAATTGGTTATAAGATAGCGACAAAGTAAAGCTGGCTTTGAATGCCAAACTGCATGCTGTTCAAAGAATAAACTACAGCAAAACAACAAAACTGGAAGCGCGGTAAGGGGCTTAACCATCGTAACAGGTAACGGGACGTAACGCGTCGATCGAAATCGATCATCGGAAACCTAATCGATAAATCGATATTACTCGATTTTAATCGAAAAATAATCAATCGATTAAGTAAATTAATTGAATAAAGTCGATAATCACAGTAGTTTAAGGATCGGTATCGATTTCTATCGAGTTGAGAAACTCACAATTCTACAGCGACAACTGACCCGCTAATAATATACTCACGAAACCAATTTGATCGAAACAATAGTGTCTCGAGTGTCAATGATATCAAGGTATCAGGCATACTGTATATACCATCACGAATAGGAGACACTGACTTATTACAGGCTTAATTAGGTTGTTAACCGTCGCTTCTTAGCTTACTTTGACGACCTCAATCGCAAAACTCCAGTTAAGGAAACACATTTTGTAAGCAGGCGTAAGCCATGATTCTCGGCAAAAATATAATTTTCATTCAAAACGGATCCATTCATTACGTTACGAAAACGTAGTCGTTCGTCCGAGAGGCCAGTGCACCTTTATCAGTTTCATAGCCGAGGTTATATATATTGCTATACAGTGGAACCCCGCTATAACGAAGTGTCACGGTACCGAAAAAAATGTTCGTTATAGCGGGGTTCTTCGTTATAGCAAAGACCCCGCCATAACGAATTATCTGGCTAACAACAAAGATATTCGTTATAGCGGGACAACCAAGCTGAACCAAGCTGAACAATGGGATATACACCACGCAAAACAGTCTTCAGACTTGCGCGTTAACAGCTACATTTAAATAAAGCAAAGCTTTGAAGGTCAAAGTTTCCCTATCTTGGCCAATAGGAGTCGTGTTTAGCTTATCAACCATTTGTATCATCATGTCGTTTTTACTGACTGCGAGAGCCGACAGGACAAAATATTCGTAATAGCGGGGTAAATTGTGCGTTGGGGCCGTGAAAATCAATTCGTTATACTGGGGATTTCGTCAAACTTCATTGCAGGCGTTTAGGGGGTAACCGGTTGTTTCGCCCAAATGCAAGCTGTGTCGCTAACGGCTGCGCTACCAAACCTCTTAGGTTAGTTCGCAAACGTACATTCTTCGCGGAGTGACTGTTTCATGTTCTTTCTTCTAAAATCAATGTTTACGAACTGATCTGACTGACTGCTAGCGAAACAACTGGAGGCGAAGCGACTACAATGCTGTCAGCGTCACACGTCAGGATTAAATGAAAGTTGATTTTCCTTAGTCCCCGATATAATCGATTGAAATCGACACTAATCGAACTTTAATTAAAGAAATCGATCAAATT
>JAHPZR010008638.1:10000-15000 GCA_019787425.1 Platygyra sinensis | reverse complement strand
TAAACAGTGTTTTTACCCTTTCATGGAAATCGATGTGATACACCTAACAAATCAACGGATAAAAATTTGATCATAGTACCACATAAAGACCCATCTACGTATGTTTTAACATAGCATTAACAACCCTGTCGCTTAACAGACGTCATAACTACCAACGAGAACACAGTATTTGCCTGTAAATGGGACTACAGGTTGTTGGCTGTACCCTAGCATAAAATGGAGGTGGCAGTAACACATCCCGCAAAGTGCAAGTAAGAAGGGTGGTAGCGACACACCCTAGTAATAATGAGTAATGTAATGAGGGTGGCAGCAACACACCCTAAAAGTGAGTAATGAAATAAGGATGGAAGCGACACACCCTGCAAGGTAACGGATGAGCCAACTTGTGAGGCGCATGCGCCACCTGGGAGTGGATGAAAGCTAAGGTGGGGTAAGGGCCCCACCCAGCCAGCTACATGCAAGTGAAAGTGGCAGGTATGCACCCACGCCAGTATTCCAGCTTTATTGAAAATGGTGGAAAGGGTGTGGTGGGATAAAAATACGGAGCTAACGCGAAGTAAACTACTAAAGGTAGTTGCATATATATGTACCTTGCTATCGATTATAGTTCTCTAACAATGCAGAACTGTTTATCAAGATGGTCAGTTTGTGTTGTATAATGTGGAGCAAGGCAGTTCTTGTTGTAAGCAATGTCACGCAAAGGTCCTTCGAGACATATCAGAGTGCTCACAACGGCCTTCTTGCTTAAGCAGACGCTTGTAAACAATAGTAGAATGAAAGTTTGATAAGCTCCGATCAAATGACTAAGGGCGCGTTCGTTTGGGATCAATCCCGAATAAGAACAATTGGAATAATGCGAGTAAGCGTTTGTTTGGGAGCTATTCTCATTCCGGAATACCAGGATTTCCATTCCGGCTATTCTGCTCCCAGGAGCAGAATAGCCGGAATATATTCCGGAGTATATTCTTATTCCGGAATATCCCAAACGAACGCGCCCTAAATTTTACTAGTAAAATTATCATTAACTTTTCCTTTTTTTGGCAGATAAATGTAAAACTTCTTTTAACATATGGCATGGAGCAAGAAAGTACACAAGAATGAGGTCATACACATGCAAGCATTGTGAAAACAGCTTTAGCAATTTATTAAAGTACAAGCGACATGAACGAACTCACACAGGAGTGAAGCCGTATACATGCAAGTATTGTAAAAAGTCCTTTAATCGTTCATCAAACTGGCAGGAGACATGAACGAACTCACACAGGAGAGAAGCCATTTGCATGCAAGCATTGTCAAAAGTCCTTTAGTCGGTCATCAGTTTGCAAGCAACATGAACGAACTCACACAGGAGAGAAGCCATTTACATGCAAGCATTGTAAAAGGTCCTTTACCAACTTATCAGCTTGCAAGGTACATGAACGAACTCACACAGGAGAGCGGCCATATGCATGCAAGTATTGTAAAAAGTCCTTCTGTCAGTTATCACACTGCAGGCGGCACGAACAAACTCACACAGGAGAGAAGCCGTACCCATGCAAGCATTGTAAAAAGTCCTTTACCGACTTATCAGCTTCCAAGAAACATGAACGAACTCACACAGGAGAGAAGCCGTATTCATGTAGGCATTGTAGAAAGTCCTTTAGTCAGTCCTCAAACTGCAGAACACATGAAGACAGACATGAAAGAGCCAGCATTTTAAAACAGAAGCAACATGATCTGTGCTTTAAACCAACAAGAGACCTTCAGGAGCCAGCTGCAGCTCTTGTTGGCAAAAAATCTTGTGTGCTGTCATCTTTGGCTGAAGAAAATTCAAGCCAAGTTGAAAGCCTGACCTGTTGGATTTGTCAGAAGGAATTTAGTAGCAAGGCATGTGTCATCCAACATTACGACGAACATACGAGATTGAAGTGACGCTTATACGAAACCATCTACATTGGTTTTAGTATTGAACTGCTCTCAACAAGTTTGGTTTGGTAGATCTTTTACACACTTAAAATGTAATACCCAGATTGCTGGGAATAAAAATACTCGCATCTTTGGCGTCATTTATAGGCAACATAATTCCGTGGATCGTTTCTTAGACTATTTTGAAGAAGCTGCCGATCGCTATAGTGCTACAGGAAAACCGATTTGTCTTTTAGGTAATGTCAACATAAATATTCTCCGTGCCCAAACTTGTAATTATGCCCAGCAATTTCTTGATTGCCTACAGAGCTACGCCCTTCTTCCAACAATTGATAAACCGACAAGAGTGTACAATAATTCAGCAACACTTATCGACAATATTTTTACAAATAAGTTCTGCGAATATTTTGCCAGTGGCAACGTTGTTTCCGACATCACTGATCACTTTACCCAATTCTACATATTTCAATCTTCTATTGAAACAAATCAGCCTGCCAAAATTGCTATTCGAGACTACTCGAAATACTCTGAGCAGAAATTTTTACAGGATCGCTCACAAATACATTGGGAATCTCTTCTTTCTGGGAGCGATGTCGATAAGCTATTCTCTACTTTCTTTTACAAGTTGAATAAACTAATCAACAAACACGCCCCCCTTCGCTCATTATCTAAGCGCAAAATTAAACGACTGTCAAAACCATGGATTACCAAGGGAATCAGAAAATCCATCAGGATTAAGGATGAGCTTTTCTTTTCTGGTGATCGAGATAAGTATAAATTTTACAAAAATAAAATCTTGCACCTTTCTCGAATTAGTAAAAAAAAAAATCGAGTTTATCACAATTATTTTACGCAAAATGTATGCAATATAAAAAAAGACTTGAAAAGGTATTCATGCGTTGATCAGTCATGAAAAAAGCAACAAAGCGATCTCTCGCATGAAGCGCCCCGATAATACACGAAGGTGGCTCTGAACCCCCTTCGTAGAATTTTTTTTAAATTTTGCAAAAAGTTGCATCTTATCATGCTGATTACAATTGGATAATAAAAAATGGGGTCACCGAGCTCGTTTTTGAGTTATAAGCGCTTAAAGGTAAAATTAAGGGTGTTTTTAGCAGGTCATATTGTTGCTATGGTAACATATTGTGCCACAAAAATAACAGCAACTTGTTCACCGATGACTGGACAGTTTGTTGATACCATGGTTGTGGCATTTTTTTTTTTCGGCATTAACCGATAAAGAGTGGTTATAATGATCCATCAAACTTTAAGTCTTGGAAAGCACTGGAAACTGTTTCCAGCCACCTTAATTAGCTAACTTGACAAAACTCTCCGGAGGGGGATATGACGAAATTGGTGGGAATCGAAAGTAACGCAAATTTTCTGTCACGCTTTCAATAAAGTGGTCTTTCCATATCCAATTTCTTTTGCAGACAAGGTATGCATTACTATCTTCTCTGCCTATTCCCAGCATCTTAACAAACGCTCTTCAAGTGCATTCAGGCCCGCACTTTCTAACCTGTGATTACTACTAGTAAAATATTTCTAAAGAATACGCGTGAATCTAAGGGCGCGTTCGTTTGGGATCAATCCGGAATACGAATAATTGGAATAATGCGAGTAAGCGTTTGTTTGGGAGCTATTCTCATTCCGGAATACCTGGATTTCCATTCCGGCTATTCTTAGCCGGAATATATTCTGGATTATTATTCAACAAATCGTAACACTATCCAAATATGGTCATGATGCTCTCGATATCTGTCATCCGTAGGTAACAGATATCCGGCGATATACGTAGCTTCGTACGTGGGAAGAAAAAGTGAAGTGAAAAAATGTCGACAGAAAGGTTTAAAAATGTTCCGAGCTTGGAAATCAATTTTGTTATCAATTTGTTGAATAATAAAACAATTATCCTGCTCAATCTCGCGGAATATCGTCTGACTTCAGCCGACTCAGCCTACGGCCTCGTCGGCTAAGTATCAGACGATATTCCGCGCGATTTCGCAGGATAATTGTTAAATATATTCTTATTCCGGAATATCCCAAACGAACGCGCCCTAAAACGTTTTAACCGTGTTTATATATCTGGCCGTATTCCCAAAAACATGCCTGCAGCTGACTCTAAGTCAGTCTCAGTGGCCAGGAGAGATCTGACCACCCCCCCCCCCCCCCCCCCTTCCTGGCTAGCAGAATACCCCCCACGCAAGCACGTGACGGGGACTTCCCTAGCAGGGTTCCATGTCAACACAACATTCAAGGCAAGTACTTGGTGTATCCCTTATCATAGTGTATTTAGAACGTTAACGTAGCATGGTATATTTATCCCTATTATAGTGTATTAGATACTTAACAATTATTCGCCGAAGGCGAAGTGAATATTGGTGATTATAACCCTTCCATTAATTTTTGATTGATTTGATTGGCTATTTCACGTCACGTGGTATAAATCTCTGGACAGATATCACGCAATAACCCCCGCCCGAGTCGATATTTGCCCTCCGATTTTTTTTCGTCGAAGAGAAACATAGTCAGCACAAGAATTTCAACTTTTCTTTTCTCTTATTTAATATGGAAGGAAACCAAACTAGTGTTACTGAGTCTAGCGATGATGACATTAAAAGCTGATGGCAAGTGCTGTTCCGGAAAGTACAAAAAGTCACCAAAATACGCTGTCAATGTCTTTGAAGGTGGAGAAAGTCACGAGTAGACTTTTAATATTTAGTCCTACGTAAATTTAAACCGATTCATTTTACAAAATAAACATTTAATACAATGTGATAACTAACTATAAAATAAACCAACCGTTCACGTCCGACTTAAGCGTGGAGGAAGGAGAGAAAAATTCCAGTCGCACTTGAAATCTTGGAGCCGCCAGAATTGTCAACCATGTTGAAACCTTTTTTACGCAGAAGCCTGAAAATTCAGTGGAAGGAAAACCATACAGTCGCAAGACTGTGAAAACCAATTCATTCCGGGCTGGACAGATTTTTTTTCCGGTTCCCTTCAAAGAAAGCCGTTTTCCATTATTCGGGATAAGTCTGATTCAAGCCGGCAAACGAAGCTCTAGATCCATCACTGAAAGATCTTGCGCGACA